>CAKAOH010039544.1:56975-140715 GCA_916701665.1 Sebastiscus tertius
GAGATGAATGATGTTCATCAAAGATCCCCAGCCAGACTTCAACGGGGGCAATGTGGTTGTTGGGAACTAGAGAAATAATAAATGTTTTCTCACCTATAGGTAAACTAACTTCACAATAAAGGACTTGTTTCACTAGTACTTGCCTTCTTCACATACATATACAGTATATGGAAAATGATTTCTTGCAATAATCATTTGATAATCATCCCTAAACATTTATTTTTTATGATCTAAGTATCCAACTCAGATCCTACTACTCTGTTTTTGACCAACAGTAACCTATACACATCGAATTCTGATGTCTGTCGTCTTTGAGAAGTTTGTCTTTATTTAAAGTTATTCGAAGTGCGGTAGAGAATCTGAAACCAACTAGCAAAGTGATTATTTTCTCTCCCATAAGTGCATGGGAAGATTTGAGTTAGTAAAAAAAAAATACAAACAACAGAAAGTATCTTCAGAAGTGGAGACAAACAGGTTAGCAGAGTGAAAACTAACCACTTCAAAAACCTCATTTGTAAATCTGAAAGCCACTGGAAGAACCGAAAGCTGTAAACTTACCTTCATTAGTACTGACTCACTGAGTTTCTCACGGTTGACAATCTTTATGGCGACTTTCTGGCATGTTACACAGTGGATTCCCAGCTTGACCAACCCTGCGAAAACAAACAGGAAACACACACTTTATTAGGTCAAATAGGTCAAAACACTTCTTAGATATCCAACACTTAGGAGGACTACTGCAATAGCAACGCGATGTGTGCTCAGATGACACCAAGAAAGCAACGGACTATATACTGGGCTGAATTTACAATGCATAATGTGTTCCTAGTGAGCACATTACACAAGGTCATTTCAAATAGATTCAAATTAAAGTGATGTGTGAAGTTGTTTTTAGCTAACCGCTAATGTGCATCGACCAGACTGATGTACTGTATGTTGAGAATGCTGATAATGACTTCTAAAGTGTAGACAGTTGCTTAAAGAAACTGCCCTCTGGGGTTTATTTGAGTCATAAAGGCAGTAAGTAAGTGGGCCATTTGTGTTATTGATTCCTATAATGTACTAAACTGCTGTGATGCAGTCGTGTTGAGTTAGCTCAAACAGACAATAAAAGGTAGCGGTAACAAACAGTCAGTCAAAGGTCAGTTGTTGAATGGGACTCATTATTATTGACCAGGGGCTCAAAAATGACAAGTATGTAGCAACGAATGTAGGAGAGTAAATCAGGATGTCACATTTCAACCAACCCAGCAGAAAGTGTTACCCTTTACTTCACAACACAAACACATCGGTGCATGGGGAGAGATTTGATAAGCCAGCTCTACTGGGATTCCCACACAAACTTTCTACATTGGCATTAATGTCAAAATCAAAACCCACACGTTATAAATCTTGTGATTCGTCACAGAACCACAAAAGCATCTCCCCTGCTTTGCCACAGTACGGGTCCCCAGGTATCCTTAGTTAAACGATCAGCCACAAACAATGTAGAAACCAAGCAGGGATGTCCCGATGAGTGTATAGTTACAGTGGAACAAAGTGGTGTGTTAGTGTGTATGTGATACAGGGGAGCCATGACGACGGCACCAATCCATTTTCTGCCAGGGACCGCGGAGCTGCGCACACATTAGAAAGACGTTTGCATCAGATAGATTACTTGCAAACTGAAACAAACACACACACGCGCGCATACACAAAACAAATGTTCGTCTCTCTATTATTGATTTCCCCAACGGCCTCGTGGTGCTGCAGGGATTTGGAGACGACAGAAGATGATTTTTAACTTGGTAAACTACAGCATTTGAGCTCTCTAATGGCTGGCGCAAAGAATTTACAGAAAGTGGAATAATTTGACGGCTTTGATTTCTTGCCACTCTCGTGCTTGGCAGAGATGAAGATGGTGGGATTAAGTTAGCAAGTGTTACAGTAATGTGCCAAAGACGGAAATGGTGCAGTTACTATAAGAAGCATGGTGATGCAGAGACGTAACTAGACTTCTAGCTCGCTCTCCCGTTGTCTCTCGCACCGTTTGATTTCTACATGAACCAGCAGAAGAAGAGGAGAGTCAATGGGCTTTCGAGGAGGCGGTGGAAACGTAGGAATGCAGAAACAAGTCTTCTGAGACCGCAGAAACAATGGAGATGGAAGAGGGGAAGCAGCAGTGGGTGATGGAGAAGGAGACAGAGACAAGAAGTAAACAGAAACGAACACGTGAAAGATGAAGGGAAAAAGTGGGAGAGATTGAGAATCAGGAATAGCACATTATTCAAATGACAGGCCACAGATAATTAAGCAATAATGGAGAGCAATGCGTGGGAGTGAGGCTCTGGCTTGGGAGATGAGGGGCCGCGGGGGCCGAGAGTGGAGACACATGGAGGAGAGGAGGCGTGAGAGAGAGAGAGAGAGAGAGAGAATGACGGAGAGCAGGACAGAGCAAGTAAATGCTAAAAAAGAGGAAGATAAAAAATGTAGAAAGATTTAGAAACGAGGATTTCAAGCAGGAGGGGGAACGACAGACAAGCCCATTAGCCCTGTGATGGTAATCATATGTTAATGGCTGCTATAGAGAAGCTCATAAGTCATGATAAACACATTAAAGAGAAAATATCTGCCTGCAAACCCACGAAAAGTAAACTGGATTATTTGTCTCTCTATCCATCTTCCTCCAATGCCTGCGTTTTCGTGAGCTGAGGGCGCATTAGCAAGAGGGGAATGTGCACGGGAAGGCAGCAGCACATTAGGATTTTACAACCACTTTGTGTACGGGTTGAAATGAACTCTCACAAGGAAGTTCAGTATATAATACAAAGGGACACAAGACATAAGCCTCTTTTATACCACACATAAAAAGCAGCATTTAAAACAACAATAGAACTAATGGTCATGGCAAAACGCATTACATTTACGCAGCTTAAATCACAAAATGTGACATGTTTAGTCTCTGAAGGTGAAACAATAGCAAGCAAATGTTGTGTCCACCAGGAGATCAGGACTCCCTAAAAAAAGACTGAAACGATATTCCTCACCATTCCGCGGTGCTTGTTGGCAAAATGACCAAAATGCATACCCCTTGTTAACCCGTCATCCCACCTCTCTGTGCCCTAGTAGCAGAGAGAGTGCAGGGGCAGAGGAGCTGTTTAGTTGGATATGTTAGTCTAGTCTGCCTGACTCATTGATCCTTCATCTCACTGAGGTTTGTGCCAGTTAGAATATATGGCCCTGACCATGGTAGTATTTAAGTATCAGTAGCCTAACTGTGCTGTGTATTGATAAATCCATGGCGCTGTCCGTGGTCTTGAAGTAGCAGACAGATTTGTAATTGCGAGTCCCGCCCTTCTGTCACGGATCTATACTATTTTAAACTGTATAGCTGTGTATTGTAAAATACAGAACAAAAGGAGTCATTCATGCGGCGGTTCACTAGTCGCAGGTAAACAAAACGAACCAGGTCTGTCCCTGTGCCTGTTAAAAATCAACAAATCACCTCCTGCCTTTTTAGTGCCTGAAAATTGTTGGATTTTATATACAGATCAGGCATTATTACATATTCACACAAATAGTACCCAAGACATGCTAGAGCCTGTCATCATGTGTGGGTGTTGTGTGCAATCACACAGTAGTTTGCCAACACACAGTACTTGTACATAATTTCAAAGTGTGTAGAGACACAGTCATATTTACCAAATAAGAATATATGGTGAATAAGAATATAAAAAAATAATAAATAAAACAAAGTCAATGAATAAATGAAAAAAAAAAAAAGCTTCTTGGCTTTTGGTTTGGCTCAACAAAGTAGTGTTTTGTTTGAAGCACAGGACAGCAGATGCAAACATATGCGGTTGAGGTTTTGGGTGAGCAGCTGCAGTTGCCCAGAAACCCGCTCTCTGCATCGCTGCACACGTACGATATCTTCACAGAAGCATGTTACAGCCTCAACACCATCACAGCATTTTAATCATTTTCAAACCACCACCAGCACCACTAAAATACACTCCCCAACTGATATCCTCAAGATTTATATACTTCTCAATGATTCCTCCCTGCTAATTTCCAAATCTAACATCCTCTTCCAACAGGAGATACATGCAATTAAGGGCATAAGATTTTCTCACAATAATTGCATTATCATTTGTCTCAAGAATGTTGTAATATCTAATTATCTAATCTAATATCTGCCTCTCCATGACCCAAAAAAACAAGCCTGCCTCCCCTTCTCTCTAATGTCCTGTAATGACGGTGATTGCCTGATCCTCCCTGTGCTCCTTTCACCTGTCTGTGACAACACCCCAGAGGAAACTCTCTCGGCTCTGAGTGAACACGCTGAGCTGAACCTGGAGTGGCAAGGCTGGGGGGAGGGGAGGGTAGTGGAGGGGAAGGGTGTCCAAGAGATGCCCTGGAAGACACCGGGGTTTCGTCTGGATCTGGCTGAGCTGAGCAGGTAGTCTGTCTTTGAACATAGCTTCAAACGCAAGGCTCTGACTGAGAGCACAAAGGATCAGAGCCTCGCGGGGGGATACAGATTACCGCTGCAGTTGCCAGTGTCCGTGCATGACTGTGTGTGTGTGTGTGTGCATATGGATTACATTTTAATTTGATCTCTTGTAGTTGGGATGTTGCTTAAAAAGAAACTGTATAAATAAGGACATGCATGCAGAATCTATGTGTACAGATGGCATCTTTGCAAGCGTAAAGCTGATTTACAGCACTATGCTGAGTGTCACATGTCTGTAATTGATTAACTGGACCAGGGAGACACATGGAGACTTGTATTGTCACATACTGTACACTTATACGCTTTTCATTAACACACATATAGACAAAAGCAGGCTGTGCAGCCGACCTGAGTTTGCAACGCCACTGAATCAGCAAGTGCATCGATCCCTCCTCTCCTTCGCCCTCCTCCCAAATCAATAGCATCAAAAGCTCTCGCCTTCACAACAATGTCAGAATAATGACACCAGCCAGGGACTTATGGGCTGGCGAGGCCACCATCGACTGACCCAAGGCCTCCATCCCGGCTCTGCGCTCTTTACTTTCCATGCCGCTCTGTGATTAATGATCTAATGTGGAGGGGCCGCTGGAGGAAGACACCGAATGAGAACTTTGGCCCGTGGCTCAGTGCGCATCAAGAGCAGAGTAGCGTTTGGCTGCAACGTGCTGGAAGCTGCTGGATTGCTTCGAAGTCATGGTTTCAATCATTTCCCCCGCTGGCTTTGACAAATCGGGGAGTTTTTAAAGTTTTTGAATAAAAGCTGAGCTACTGATTGCTACTGCAGAGCTGGCCATTTGGAGAAGCAGGCCAGAGAAGTGAGGGTCAGAAGTCAAGAGCCAATGTAAGAATAAGAAGAAAGAATGAACGAAAGGAGGAAGGACGGAAAGAAAAACCACACTGGGAACCATGACTGTGTAGAAACTCATCAGTTAATTAAAAACAGTATATGCACAGAGTTGTGAAAATGTGACTAATCAACTCATTTTCAAAAGCTAAAGAATATTCTGGCTGTTCCTCTCCTGCTTGGCATCGTTGAGCCATGTGCCAGCACTGATTTGGTAATGAGCTTTTTGTCTCACTTCGCTGTCTCTTCATAAGTGATTGTGTTTCATGAGCTGAACTTGCTGACATCTGTCCTGAAAACATCTCTAACAATGTATAACGATATATTAATTAATGGAGATATTTTAACTTTTTGAATAAAGCCATTCTCTGCCAAATATTTTAAAGACGAGTTCTTTTGGGCCTTGAAATTAAAAGAATAATGTCAACCAACCTGACACATTTACAGTTGGCATTTAGTCCATGGGAATTGGTGGATGAAAGCCACACTCTATGCCCAACTCACACATAAGCTAAGCAACAAATAGAGTGGTGTTTAGTGGATCAAGAAAGTACTGCTTGTCAAAATTTTATACTATAAGTTGTTGTCAGTTCAAAGAAATATCTAGAAGCCTTTGGGGTACCCAACAAATTTTGCAGCGGGGCATTTTTTTTGAATGAGCTTTAGTAAACTATAAAGTGAGAGCTGTGCGCTTTATTTAAATCCTTTGACTTGCAATGGGAGTTCCCAGCGGGCCCTTGCTGGCATGTTTATGTTTGCCTTCCTCTGCCTTCCATTAAAGCTGTTTAGCCTGGCAGAGCAGTCAGGGAAACCCCCACTCCCAGTGTGAAAAAACTTGTCTCCTTCTGTGTTAACTTGTGAGAGCTCTTCCTGTTCCGGCTTCCAAAGCGCGCCGATCAGTGGTCGATTTATCATCTAGCAGTGCTGGGACATCCAGGGAGGAGGGGACCCCGACTGTGAGCCCGATTTCCCCTTGCCATTAATCTGAGACACCGAGAGGGAACCCAAGGAGAGCTGGCGGAGAGAGGACGGGAACACCCTGCTTATGATCTCCACCTATCCACAGGCTCTATCCACAGAGCCACACACACAGTGTTTTCAGCGTCATCCTCCTCACAGCACTGGCATCCATGCGGTTAAAGATCATTACTGGATATCTTAATTTCCATCTGGAAGTGACTACTCTTACAGGAGAGAGAAGGATGAAAAAGAGACGTCTTCTCCTGCGTACCTCTCTCACTTTCAGACTTGATCTTTCAGAAGCCCTAAGCCAATGCCGGCAGATGGTAGTAGCTTATGCTGGCTTAGCTTTCTCTCCCCGAGGCGCTGGCTCGGAGAAGCTCGTTGCCCTTAGGCACAGATCTGTGAGCTGCTTTCCGCTCCTGCTCTCTAACCCTGAATGTTCTACGTGGTGGCTACAGCTCTGAACTGGGATCAGTGTTTGAAAGGAAACACAATGTGTTACTAGGGGCTTAGTCGTCCAGCTTCTTCTGGCCATATGGAAAGCCCCTGTAGCAGGGCGTGGGAATCCCTTCCACCAGGGCAAAGGGCAGGAGTTGAAGACCTATCAGTCATCAACCATCAGAGCTCTGTGTACTGTCTCTCTCTCTCTCTCTCTCTGTTATTCACACAAGCACACACAGACAGATTTAATAAGCAGGGATGTTAAATAGTCAAATTAAATTATGATCTCTTCAGTTTTGTTAGCTCTACATACATTCATTCACCAAATACAGACTCTAGGTAATATCAAATGTGTGTGTAGGTGGTGATTAGAATAGAAGACAATATATTCTTCATTACGGTTTGTATGTACTGGAGGTGACAAAATGCAAAACACACTGGTGGACTCGCCAAGGGGCCCCCTGTTCAAAAAAAATACCTATGGTAGATGAAAAACATGATGCAGTGCCCTCTAGGGTGCTCTTAAATAGAGACAACGTGATTCAGTGCCCTCTATTGTCCTCTTAATTGGAGAAAACATGATGCAGAGCCCTCTAGGGTTCCCTTAAATGGAGAAAACATGATGCAGTGCACTCTAGGGTTCCCTTAAATGGAGAAAACATGATGCAGTGCCCTCTATTGTCCTCTTAATTGGAGAAAACATGATGCAGTGCACTCTAGGGTTCCCTTAAATGGAGAAAACATGATGCAGTGCACTCTAGGGTTCCCTTAAATGGAGAAAACATGATGCAGTGCACTCTAGGGTTCCCTTAAATGGAGAAAACATGATGCAGTGCCCTCTAGGGTTCCCTTAAACGGAGAAAATGTGACGCAGTACCCTCTAAGGTGCCCTTAAATGGAGGAAACGTGATGCAGTGCCCTCTGGGGTTCCCTTAAATGGAGAAAACATGATTCAGTGCCCTCTGGGGTTCCCTTAAATGGAGAAAGCATGATAAAGTGACCTCTAGGGTTTTAAAATAAAGATGTGATGCAGTGCCATAAAGGCTGCCCTACATGCTAGAAAACTTTCTGTGCGTTGGTGACCCACCACGTGCAGCTGGTGCACTTATTTCGCCCCTGCCCCTCAGACAGCCTGCCACTGGCCAAACACAAATGGTTATGACAAATAAATGCCTTCATATAGTCTGTGTGCAATCAATAGAAGAGAAATGCAGTGAATCGCTCCTATAAAAGCCATATTACCAAAGCAGAATGGCAAAAAAAGAGAGAGAAAAAACCCCCAGCAACTGTTTTGGACCCTGGATACAAATTTATTACCAAAACAAATAAGAACATAAATGAATAAAACATGTGTGCATTTTGGATGTTGGTTTATTGATTTACTTTTAAGTTTGGCCTGGCCCCATTAGCATAATGAAACATGCTTTAAGAACCACTATTTATATGGAGCACAGGACTGTGGATATGCAGACCTGCAACATGCCACAAAATCTCTGCTTTTGTCAACTATTTCTCTGTTTCTAATCAGCGTGTAGGCTCACTTTCTCTCCCTTCCTTTTTGTGTTACTTCTCTTTCCCTTGTTGCTAAGTTTGTGCCAAATGTTGCCCTCGTTCCTCCTCTACCCAGCAGTGTTTCTGACTCATTTATCTCCTCTTCCCTTTATTCATCCTCTCATCTATCCAGAAAAAAAGAGAGAAAGAGAGGGAATGCACCAGCAGAAAGCTGTTGAGTCATACTGTGCAGGAGGGAGACAGCATGTCGAAGATCAAACAATGCTCATTCCCGACTCAATGAATGCTCTCTCTCTGTCTGTCTCTCTGTCTTTCTGTCTGTCTCCCACTGCTTCTTTCCTCCCTCTTCATTCACTAAATCTCTCTTCCTCCTCCACCTCCTCTTTCGCTCTTTTTTGCATTTTTCAGTCAGCCGTGACGTTAGTCTACACAGCCTGAATTCCCCTGCAACCCTTTAAACCCTACCAGCCAAAGCAACAGCAACAACATCAGTAACAGCAGAGGCCCAGACCAACAGAACAGCTTCAAACGCAGGAAGAGCAGTTTAGCCCTGGAGTGCTGGAGCGAGGAGGGAGGCCCACTGACGCACGCATATAGAAAAACTGTTTATTTAGCTTGCTTGAAATAAGACATTTGCTCAACAGCTCCCTTATAAGTTAACTCCCTGGATTTCTTGGTAAACACAATAATAATGGTACTTTACGGACAACAGATATGGAAGTTATTTTTTCTTTCAAAGGCATTAAGCAGAGAAGGAAGGGATTACCTTGCCTTGCTCAAAAGCAGCTGAAGGGTGCTTCGTTGATACAGTCTTGTACTCGAACAATGATTGTGAGTGGTTTGACTGTTTAAGTGGTTAAGAATGCTCTCCATTATTATTCCTGATTCATATAGATTTACAGCATTAGCTCTGCTTCAGATATGATCAATTTCTCTCCATCAGAAAGCTCAATCTTTGTATGAAAACAGCTGAGAGCCAATTTACTCAGCATTGATGCATGACCCGGTGCACTAGACTTAGCATTCTCTCACACATACACCGGCACCTCAACCTGGGATTTTAATAAATATATAATACTACTAGATTGAGGACAAAATGAGTCTGGTCACCCTTTATCTTTGATTGTCTCTGTAGCTGATAAAAGTGTAACCTTTTTAGAAATCTAACTGTGATGAAAATGACCATATTAAACCAGTGGGCAAATCCGGGGTCTGAGAAGTGAAGCCAATGCGGAAGTGCCTTAAACTTGCATTCTTTCTAATAGCCAGCAGGGGGCAACTCTTCTGGTTGCAAAAAGAAGTCTGATTGTATAGAAGTCTATGAGAAAATGAGCCTACTTCTCACTTGATTTATTACCTCAGTAAACATTATAAACATGAGTTTATGGTCTCAATTGCTAGTTTCAAATCTTCAATACAGTGTGATGTTCATTTTATAAATTATGGTCCCACTCAGAGTCAAATAGACCATAAAGCAAGGTATGCTTTAGGGCGTGGCTACCTTGTGATTGACAGGTCACTACCACAGCCTTGTCCGGTCTGGGAATTGTCCACGTTTTCATCTTACAACAAAACACCAAAGTTAATTATAACCTTTTTGGTCGACATAAAATATCTCATTCACTTGTACTTGCTACTAGTCCACTCTCTCGTGTCACTGGTTGCAATAATACAAGATGGTGACGGCTAAAATGCCAAACACAAGGCTTCAAAACGGCAGTCCACAAACCAATGGGTGACGTCACCGTGACTACGTCTACTTCTTATATAGTTATAGCTATGTATTAAACACGTATGTACACACACATACTATACTGTACATCCAAGTCTTCTCTACAGCTGCTAGCATCCGCTCCCTGTGCTTATAATGTGTATGTATTTCGGTGTGCATGTTTGTTTTGGGCTGTTTGGGTTATGAGGAGAGGGGGGCACATGGATGTGGGAAACCAATTCCATATACACAACTACATTTACATAATATAAGTGCAACAAACACAAACAGAGTGAAATGTGGTAAGGCGATGAAGTTCTGGGTGGCTTCAAGGCAGTAATCTATTTTACAGATTCTGAAACAAGTACGAGAACGACTGAGCGCATCGCCAAAAGGCAGCAACTACTGAACGATCCACTTAGTTATCTAACGAGCTCTCTGATTGGCAGATCTTACAAAATCCCCACCCCCTTGCAGCATCAGCCTCATCAGCATGTAAATATATGCACGTCCTCAGAAGCTCATCACCTGCATACTTGGTGGAAGACTCAAGCTTCACACACTCTTTTTCTGCCAGAAAGGCAAACAAGTCTCATTGCCCGAGGTAAGCAACACGCCGTGCACAGCAGAAAATAGCTCAGGAAGTTCAGGCTGCCATATGTTTGAGTGTGCAAAAAGTTCCTGGATGTTGTTGACTCGCTGGAAACATATGGCACACATACCAAATGTTCTCATGTTTGCCAGATATCCACAGTAGTCTAGTTTATCTGAACGGAAGCCATCTCACATTTGAGTATGAAAGATTGAATTCAGCTGCTGCAGATTTTGTGGATTAAACATGCAAATAAAAATAAAAAAAAAAGTCAGGGTGAACTTTTTTGGGCATAGACTTTGCCTCTTGTGAGGAGACAGTCTCCCCCATTAAGTTGATCAGAGGCAGCGATATCTCTTCTCTTCCGACTCTTACTGCCGAGATGTCGTCGCCGATTCAAAATATTCCACTCTGAATTCCGGCCGGATGTGACTGGAGTTCAGGCCGCGGAGCCCGAGCGAGAGTGACGCTGTCAGAGGAAATGTTCTGCCTGAATTCCAAAACGGGAGCATCAGAGCAAACATGAATGAAGACACGGCGGGCAGATATGAGAGGAGAGATGGAAAGAACAAATTAAAAGAAAGAAAGTTGCGACAATGAGGCCAGCGACAGGGAGACGGAGAAGCACTGATGAGGATAGATAAATAGAGTGATGCTGGGAGAGACATAGTCAAAACACGGAGAGAAAGTGGGGCCTAGGTGGGCGGGGCGCGGAGACTCAGATCTATTTTTAATGCCTCTGACTGGGGATCAGCAAAAGGAATGTATAATTGCAGCCTCATGAATAATGCAAGCAGGCTTCTTTTAATTAGCCACACCAGGCCCGATGTAGCAACCGCAGCAGACGGGACAAACACGTGCACATACACACACACACTCATCTACAGTATATACATAACTTGTCCAGAAAATGATATTACCGGTGTGCGCATATGTGTGTCACTTTTGAAACATATGTGTGTGCATGCTGAACATGCACTCACACGCTCCTCCGGGGAGACGGGAGTCAAATAAAGAGGCGAAATGATGAGCTAAGGATTGGTGCCTTGGTGATGACTCTCTGATAGGCTTCACAGCGAGAGGAGCCCCTAGACACCACTCAAAAGAGCTGCACACTGTCTGCCTGTCATGTGTTAGATAACCCCCAATATAAAAGTATGAATTATTAAACATCTGACTGGATAATATTACAAAACCTCGCTGTAACCGCAGAAAGATATGGCTGGCAGTGGCAGTGAGCTCTTTCTGTATTTTTTCCACACACATGCACGCTCACATGCACGCACGGCAACAAGAAAAATGCACGATTTCTGGCATACGAGCCATGCGGAGACGCCAATTGTGTGGGCTAGAAAAAAGAGAGGGGAGAGGAAATCTGATTCTAAGAAGCAATTAATCAAACCTTTCTAATCTATAATTCAGCTTGAGCTATTTCATTAATTAACAGTGTTTGGGTTGTCTATGCAACACTATCAAACGTGGATCAAGCCGGAATAGACTTCAGTGAGATGAGTTCTCATCAACCCGTCTTGATGACCGAATGGAGATTGAAATGGATGGTCGAAAGCTCAACCAGGAAAACTGAACTAAATTCTGCCCGCACATCAAGAGAAGGCAGGAAGCTGGATCCAAGTTGGAACGGCACATCAAGACGCCGGCAGGATGTTATTCGGTTGTTATCTGGCAACTCGACTTCTCCCATCTTCAGAGCCTTAATTTGTAAGCTAATTTGTGGCTGGCAAAGACGGGCTTGAGTACGAGAGAGGATATTGGATGTAATTCGATGTCTCACTCCATCTTCGTTTGTTGATTTGAGTTTAATTGGCAATGAGGGTGCTGTGTTCCCCGCTCTGGGGCAGGCAGGGGAGATGACGGCTTGAGTGCACGGACCAAAAATGAGTCCCGCTATGATGTTTGAACATGGACAGCATCCCCTCAAAAGGTACAGACTCAACTTCACTCAGCTGAAGGAAAACATATCAAACAAAAATGGACAAAAGACAAACTTATATTTTCTGATTTATGCTACCTTTGGCTTTATGCAGCTTTCTGACACTCAGCCCGTTCATAAATAAGCTGACAAATGTAAAATAACAACAGGAGGGATTATCCAAGGTGAGCACAAACCCCACTATTATAGTCAACATACACAAGGTTGTTCCTATACGTACCAACAGTGTTGATAGGTGCTAGGACGGAACAATCTTCTATAAGGGGAGCGCGTGTGTGTATGTGTGTGTTCGAGGTAGGGGGCCGCCTCCTGGTGTGTGACATTGATAAGCGCACACGCTTTTCCAGATCAAAAGTCAAAACAGGTACAAAAATACTGACAAGTGTTTTCCCTTTTTCTTTTCTTCCTCCTTCCCATGTCTTTGTACAGCCTTTATTCTCTACTAGCGTAGAACAAACGCGGGCAGGAGAAAGGTCAAAGTGTCAAAGCTTCACCATTCCAGCACAGAAACAACGAAGACAAGACATGTGCATTTGTGTGTGAGAGAACTGCCTTGCAGAACAGCATAGAAGATCTTCACCATCCCCTGTTACTGTGACGTGCAAGAAATATCTCAACAAAACATCCGTGTTAGCTCCAGATCTACACAATAAGAGAGAAAACTATTATCACAGGCAGATAATAGAGCATAGGTAGCTTCTATCCAGCTTCTGACTGGAATTCTGTTCATTCTAAAACCAGCTGCATGATTTGAGTTGTTGGATTAATTTAGTCCTAGACTTTTCCAATTTACTAATAAAGGACTTAAGACACCGGGGGCATGACGAATAAACAACATTAAAATGCAAAATACTCACATGCGAATATTATATGTCTAGGAATTTTATTGTGAAAGGTAAGAACGGGAGGAGTGGATCTGGTCTACACTGCCTTTGTCAAGGTTGAAAGGAGTAATTAAGTTGGCCGTCCTGGTTCGGACTACAGAGCCTCCATGTTGTTGTTTCATAAATATAGAAACTCCTAAGGTGCGAAAGCTCCGAAAATTAATAGAATATTCACGTTCTGTAGGAAGGCACGGTCATACATGCGCAAAATTAACATTCTATTATATGTGAGCGAAGGGGCGAAAAAGCTTCCCGTTGCGAAGCAAATTTGAAAACTTTGGTGAACTTTCAGTTCGAAAATCGCCTCGGCAGGCAAAGGTCACTCGCCTGCATTCGCACACGTGTGACCATACCCTAAAAGTACTCATGACAAAAACAATATTTTGAAAAAACTATATTGACATGCAAATTGATTACAAGAAAAAAAAAATGCAGCCGGCCTTAACATAATTGAAAACACACCAATTGGATTAAAAGCACTTTCATAGATTGAGAACGCTTGTGAACTTGGAATAGATCAAATTTAGTCAGTAGATTTGGGGACAAAATAAGCATCTTCATATAACCTTTGTGAAGACGCTTCCCTGATTGGTGCTCTGCATCAAGTTGAGTGGGTGAAACTTGAGGCACTGACTCACTGTGCAGTATATGCAATCTTATAAAAGCTCTCCTGAGTATCTACACATTTAGAAACATTCATTTTTACAGACATTTTAAGTGCTGATGAGTAAACATGACTCATCTGATTTGGAACGTTATCCTGTCTTCCCCTATTTTTACATCTATGCGTAATCCATGTTAAACGCACATTCTGCAGAGCACGATGACACACAGTCATACACACTCATTTGCATATTATCTTAAAGGGACATGACTACTTTTTTTTGCTGCTGATTTTTTACATGCGATTCCACTATTACTTCTTTTAGTCAAACATTCAGTAGAAGAACTCCAGCTGAAGCCACTCACTACATGCTTTCACTAGCAAACTGTTCTTGTCCATAGCTTGACAACATGTTGGGACATCCCAGGGGGGAGGGGCTGCAGATGGAGGCGGAGAAAAACTGTCGTGTAGCAGAACGGAATACATGCCGAGTTGAGGGAGGAGTCATGGTGGGAGGATGCGTTGGTAATTACCCCGGCAGCCATTGGTGGGGCTGTTGACGTCTCTCTCTTTCTCGAGGAGTGGGATAATTTGAGCGACTCTTCTGGCTAAATCAATGCGTCAGTTGCAGCTAGCTCATTACCCAAGCCACCGCTGCATCTCAGTGAGGTGACATGGGAATTTCTATTAGCCACCGAAAGCTCCATCTCTCTTTGTCGTTCTCTCTTTCTTCCTTTTCCCCCTCTACCATCACTTTGTCCCCTATTCCCTCTCCTCAGTCAATCAGTCACTCTTCCTTCCCACTCAGTCTCTCCTTGTTTTTGCTGCTGCCTGATACGTCTTTTGCTTTTCTGCAACCCCCCCTCTCCCTCATACTCCCATCTCTCCTGGGGGGGAGCATAAGCAGGGATGGCTCTGCTGTTGCATCATGTGTTCCTACCATAACAACAGAGGTTTGTGTGTGTGTGTGCGTATATATATATGAGAGAGTTTGTAAGAAAATATCCGATTCCAAAAGACACGAGATAAAAAGAGAAAGTTTAAATGAGGCAACGAAAGCTGCGCACTGACCCTGCCTGAACACTCTTCAGCTTGTCTGTAATTATCAGTGACTTGTGTGTATCTGTGTGCGTGTATGCATGAGTAGTGCACACGTGTGTTCCGGTGAGTAACATCCCCGCTGCTGAATGGAAATGAAAGCGGTTCTGGAGAAAAGCCAATGCCCAGATTGCCTCAGAGACGGGGCTCACGTCACAGGGCTGGGAACATTGCCTTGTACAAGAAGTGCAAATACACACGGAGCGGACACACACGCGCACAGACACACAGAGGGACGTACTAAGAGAAAGTACACAAGGCAGAACAGCAAGGGCACTTCACCAAGAGTCCATTTCACCTGGCCTTTTTACTGAACAAAGACTGACATGAGAGAGAGATGTCTAACAAAGCCCAGGGAGAACCCGGCCTGAATGGCAAAAAGCAAAAGGAGATAAAATGGAAAAAGGGGAAGAGGAGGAGAGGGAGTCGGAGAAGTATGTTGACTGAAGAAAGAACAGCGAAATTTAATAGAAGAGTAAATTGAAAAGACAGAGGGTAAGACGGACAAAGAAGAGAGAGAGAGAGACGTCAGAGGGCCGACATATTCCTCCACCAGGGAAACTGAGAGAGCAGAGAGACATCTGTTCAACACGACTTCAGGGGGCTTTTACTCTGATGTCAGCCTGTCACCACATACAGGACCGCAGGAGTAGATACACGCTGAGAGCCGCTGAGAGTACACACACATACACACACGCACACCCTATAGCACACCGCCTCTCTTCCTTTCTCTCTTTCTATCTCACTCTCCTCAATGAAACTCCACGGCTAAAACCAACCTTTAAAAAGCAGCAGGACTAGGAGGTCTGCTTCATCCTCTCAGCTTCTCTCTTCATCTTTACTTGATCAAGCTTTTCACATCTGTCTGTCATAATGAACTTGCCTTATGCCATATACATCTTTTTGATAACTGATCAAACCAAACTATTAATCCCTCCACCAGATTTCCATCACTTTGTATATTGATCACCCAGAGTTAGGGATATTAATAATTAACCGTTTAACCGACATTAAGAATTTTAACCGATTAATGCTATGTTAAAACAGTTAAAGGAAGTATTCAAAAATAGCTAAAAAGCAGAGCAAACCTCAGAGGAGCAGCTTGTCACTTAAAGGAGAATAGCTGGTTCACCTTAACAGTCCACCTTAAGAGAGTCTGAGCCAGTTTTGCAGGATACGGGAGATTGGCTTGGAGGAGTTGTAGCATTTATTCACCGACAAATAAACTGTACACACACTGCACTGCTACGTTCACAGCTATAACGCCACCGACAACCCCACACTCACCGCCGCCACACACACATGGTCTGTCGGACACTCGCATAACGTTACGCTGGGAAGACAGAGTAGCCAGGCAGAAAAATAGCACCGCTGCATGCGACACACTAATCTTGTCGGTTAACAGTTAATAGTCAGTTAACAAGGGTCGGTAAACGGTTAGAAAAAAAATTCTAAATTAGCATCTCTACCCAGAGTATAGTCTGACTCACCGGATGTAGACTTTGGGTATAAGTCTACCATTGGCCGCCTATTTCAGCCGCCATTCTCCTCCCCCTCTGCTATCTGCGCTATTTATGTTGCAAGGGCACTAGGGTTGGCAATCACCAGAGGACCAAGGATACGATATTATCACGATACTTAAGTATATTCTTATTGCGATTTAACATTTTACGATATGCTGAGTATTGCAATAAGATATATTGCGATTTATTACCTTTTTTCAACTTCAAATTATGCAGATTGTTACCATCTATTTTATCTAATAAGATATATTCACTCTATATGTTCATCTCAGAATTTTCATTCACATACCTTGAGGTCAGAGGTCAAAGGACCCCTTTGAAAATGGCCTTGACAGTTTTTCCTCTCCAAAATGTAACTTTGGAGTGTTATTTAGCGCTCTTCCCGACAAGCTAACATGACATGGTTGGTACCAATCGATTCCTTAAGATTTCTAGTTTCATAACCCAGGATGCCTCTAGCTCTAAGACTGATCCCGCTACAACCTCTGAAAGACAGAATAGTGTCCGGGCCCACCAGCGGGCCATGGGATTGTTAAGAGGTTAATAGTTTATATAATAAAAAATTGATTCTTGACGTCCGTGTATTGAAACAATATTGCAATAACATGCTGTATCAATTTTTCCCCCACCCCTAAAGGGCACCGTCGCTGCATCCCGTTCTTAGAGCCGCCCAAGACGATTGTGATTGGTTTAAAGAAATACAAACAAGCCAGAGCGTTTTTTTTCCTCTATACCAGAATGATAATGTGTGGAGCCAGACCTTTCTTTAGTCCTGAAACAGCGCTATGGAGATCTGTCTATGCGAGACTACCTAGAGTAGTGCTGAAACTGTTAGATGTATCAACAGAAAATGAATAAGCAATACTTTTGATAACTGATTAGTTCTTTAAGTCATTTACGCAGCAAAGGACAATTGCAAATGTGAGAGTATTTTTGCTTTTCTCTGTTTAATGGCACTATAAATAGAATATCTTTGGGTTTTGGACTGTTGTGCAGCCAAATCATTTAAAGACGGCACCTTTTCTGACATTTCACGAACTAAACAATTAATGGAAATAATTCTTAGCGGCAGCTAATCCGGAGTGACATTGCCATGCAGCGTGTCAGAGAACATTGCCACACATAGGATACCAACCAGTGTTAAGCACTATTACATAAAAGCTCATATTATATAAACCAGAGCAGGGCAGCTTACCCCTCACATTAACCCATTAATGACATTAGTATTGATATCACATAGCCAACGAACACATTCAATTTAAGAAGCACCAAAGAGAGGAAAACCTTGAGAAAAAAAATAAAATGAGCCTTTCGTGGAACTGTAGCGTGAATCAATAAACTCTGCGTTGTCTTCATTAGCTGCTTGGCGTTTTCAAAATGTCACCGGCCATTACGTGACACCTGACTGCGGCCCTACGGCGGCGGTGAACTTTTAGAGACCTCTGGTGTTGTTCATCTCGAAGGCCATCAGCGGGCGAAAATACTGCAGTCATTAAAATGATAATGATACAGTCAGAGCGGCTGACGACGTATTGATCAGCCCTCCTTCCCAACACACACACACACAGCCGTGTGATGAGTAGGACTGTGTGTGTGTGTGTGTGTGTGTGTGTGTGTGTGTGTGTGTGTTTGTTTGCCTGTCGTATATATAGTGCATGTTTCTGTGTATTGTCAATAATACAGGATGCATGGATTCCTCAAACAAAGTCAATTTGTACAATTAAGTGATCAAATCACACACGCAGACTGTATCAACGCCCAGTGTCTCACACACAGTGCTGGAACATTAGTCATGTTTGCAGAGCTGATGAAGGCTTTTATATATCATGTTAATGCTCATGAAGCTGTCACGAGAGCCTCGCAGACATGGGAGGTATCCCTGACATGCTTATTACATGTTGTACATCACTGTACTGGGACGCGTATCCTGGCATAACGGCTATGAATGAGTCTGTCACAATGGCATGATGCATGTTGCACTTCTGAGATGGATGTGTGCGAGCAAGGTGGTTTGGACATGCTACATCACTTGACAATCAAAGACAGAAACACGTATTTGACTGAAGACCTCTCAGACACCTTCTCGCTCATCCTTCAAAAGGCAAGTGCCCCCCTCCCCTCCATCAGGTTTTTCTGCTCATGATGTGGGGAAAAACTCAAGTTCAAGTAAACCAATTTCTTCATTCCTATGCTCGTCCTTCACAGGCCCATCTCATTTTGAAGAGATGCGCCCGCCACGCATGTCTGAGCGGCAACTGCCAATCAAGATGTCAGGAGGCGCTGATGGACAATCCTCACAGCCACTGATGACAGATGGAGGGGCTCGAGAGGGGCGGGTTGGGTTCATGTCAAGGGCTCTGCTAGCGGAGGGTTGCTATGGCGTTGCTATGGAGACAGGGCGGACGGAGAAGTGGTTTACGATGGACGCAGACGGGCAGTCCACGCCAGAAGTTAAAGTAAAAGGAGGGAAACATGTGCACTTAAGCGTGCTCTCTAGAATTTGCATACATGCAAAGATGACACATCAGTTCCTATCCTCCATGTGTGCATGTGCGCGCATGCACGTGTGTGTGCATCCCTGCTAGCCTCTGCACCTCTGCAATAATGAGAAATACACACAGCAGTCAGAGCTTAACATTCAACCACTGTAGAGTTCAGGTCAAAACACACACACACACACACACACACGCACACACTCTGCCTGAAGCTGATGACGCAAATAGCCTTATAACTCCGGCTTGGTGCAGCACTCAAGTGCAGATAGGGAGGGACAGGAAGAAAAGAGGGATGGAGAACAGAGAAAGAGAGAAGAGAGTAGAGATTAGAGTCTGAGGAGTTGTAGCTGCATCTGTAAGTGGGATGCAAACTGTCCTACAAGCATCTACATACACGCACATGGTGGCCCGGGCCATCAGGGAAAGTGAGATTACCACTAATCTGCATGAGCATCATCTGTGACCCCATAAAGTGATGACTCTCCTAGTCTGAGAGAGATAGAGCACACTGGGTAAAAGAGGAGAGAGAAAGAGGAGGTAAAGGATGGGTGTGGAGGAGATGGGGTGTTGGGTACCAGTACCAGCTCCAGCCAGTTGGGGGCTCCCTTTCACCTGCACTTTTGCCTCATTCCCCATCCGCTCCGTTTTCTCTCCCTCGTCTCTCCTCCTGACTCCTCACATCTCTGCAAGAAAGATCCTTTACATTTGCCTCGTAACTTTGTTTGTATTTGATGCCTTTCAACTCTCTCTCTCTCTCTCTTTGTGATTCGTTTTTTTCTCCCTGCCCTTCTTTCCGATTGCTTTCAATCTCACCCCCATTCTGTCTTTCTCTCTTTATGATGGTCTCTTTTTTGCAGGCACTGCAATCCTGTCCAGCTACTGTGATTTTACTGCAGAGACACACAGAAAAGAGGTATACCCAACAAAACAAGACAGTCGGAGAGAAAAGGGATAAGACACTAGAGATGTCGAAATAAGCAAAAAGAGAGAGTGTGATAAAAAAAAGACAATAAATTGGGGATATGTTTTTTTTCTGCATGTGAAGGATAAACGAAATGCTGATCAAATACACAACGCACATGTGCTTCAGAAACCAACTGATCCGTAGAGTCACGGGGATGTTGACACTCATGAGAAGACAGCGCTATTGTTGCTAGGAGAGGAGCGAGGTGGGAGGACGGGAAGAAGTGGAGGATGAGGATGAGGATGAGGAGAAGGGGAGTGAAAAGAAGGGTTGATGATGTAGAAACAGTTGGACGGAGAGAGGAAGGGAGATGGAGGTGAGGAGGAATGTGAAACATGGATGGTGCCCCTGTTGATTAGAGGACAGCAGCGGCGTAGTGGAAACGCCACCAAGACCACCTCCCCCCTCCGTCTGTAATGTCAGTGATTTCACATACCATCACCTCACTGCAGAGCCCCGCTCCACTCCATCACACACACACTTACACACACGACGACAGCTATAGCCTTAGCCAATGAAGGAGAACAACAGGAGAGCAGAATGACACAGAAGGAGAAGAGAGCCGGGAAACAAAACTGATTGGAGCAGCAGAATAGGATGGGAATGAGAATAATGTATGTAGAAAAAGACGGGAGAAGACAGAAGCTAATGAGAAATGAAAGAGAAATGCAAGGAAAGAGATACATACAGTACACTGGATAGCAGAAGTAGTAGTGAGTTGCTGTATTGATACTTTTCTCCATCATCAATCTATCAATAGACCGTTTTAGTATGACACCCACACTAGGTGCCCTGTTGACCAGTTGATGAACAAACTAGCTAATGCATGAAAAACCTCTTCAGCAGTCAATTCAAGAAATTTTATGGCACCCAATGTCCCTTTCAGATTATTCAAAATAAAGTGTTACCTGATTAGAGTGAAAAATGTAGAATTCATTATTAACATACTATTTCACTCCAAACCTGTGAGCTATAGAATCAACTGTCCAACACCAGGAAAACCAGCAGCTTTGTACACCAAGCAATTTAAAGGGATAGATCTGGTATTTTGAAATGGAGTGGTTTGAGGTACTTATCAATAGTCAGTGTATTACCGTACAGTAGATGACGGTCAGCGCTAAGGCTGACCTGAATGCTTCGAAACTTCAACCGTTGCCATGGCATTCGACCTTCAAATCACTATTCAAATGTTTCTTTTCTTTTTTTTTATATGTAAATGTATGTAATAATAATGTCCCAAAATAGCCCATAAAATGAGAACCTCATTATTATTTTTTTTCATATTCAACATGAATTATTATTAGTTATTCTCAGACGGATATCACTGTTTGTTGTGTGTAGAGGTGTGTATCTGTACAGTTAGTGCGGCAGTGGCACTGTCCTGGGCACTGAAATGGGGGGAGATGGAGACAGACAGACAGAAGACCATGTCAGCCTGCTGGACCACGCTGCTCCTCGAAGCTTCGAATACCTTTGAATATTTCTCACCGAAGCTTCGAAGCCCAAAAAATGGTATTCGGGACCTGCCCCCTGTTTGGAGAAACAGACAGGAGTACCGACACCAGAACAAAGCAATGTAGATGGCAAGCAAAACATATTCTAGCCACCTAAAGGAAAGGCTCACCTAAAAAAAAATCAATACGAGTATAAGTGTAAGCTAAATTTAGAATATTTTCACCACTTCATCTTGCTGTCAGACGGCCCTTTCCGACAGGGAACTGTACTGCAAGTGAAATTTATCTATGCTCGCTTCAGATTTCATTGACAAAAACAGTACAGATGCGTTTCACTTTCAGTTTAGTTCCCCATCGGAAAATATTGTAAATATAGCGCACACTTAAACGTATATATTTTTTTTTAGGTGAGCCTTTCTTTTAGGTGGCTGAAACGTTCTGCTGGCCCCGTCCACAGCAGTACATTGCTTTGCTCCTGTGTCGGTATTCCTGTCTGTTTCTCCAAGCTGGGGGCGTGCTTACCGTCATCTACAATAATAATAGTAGTAGTAATAATAATAATAATAATAATAATAATAATGATGATAATAATAATAATAATGATAATAATAATAAGTATTACTCTGACGATGGATAAACACCTCATACAACCCCACTTCAAAACACCCAAAATACTCTTTAAGATGCCTTGTTTTTGCACTGCAGCACATCATTAAAATACATCAAAACCTTCTTTTCCTCTTTTCCATAAAGAAGAGTAATATTTCCTGTTTACTCTTATTTTCATAACTAGCCATATATCTATAAAGGAACTACACCACAGAAATAAAATGATCTGAGCACAACTTGTAGAGTCAGCCTTAACATCTTTGCAAATGATTATTATCTTTTCTAGAAAAGAATAAGTGCGAGCAAGTGAGTTCAGCAGCAACTTTTCAATAAGTGGTAGTTTATGAACAGCTGAGCTCATCTTACCTGGTGGACCGGTAAAAGGAGGTCATTGAGATGAGGTGTTGTGGTTCCATCCAGCGAGGAGAGGCGGGAAAAAGAGAGAAAAGAGAGAGAGAGAATCAATGTTAGTGACAAGATACTATAAGATTAACAGGACAGAAGAGTTTAAAGTCACTCACTTGTTTCATTATCCTCAAATTTATGAGCGAGCAGATCCCATCACATCACAAATGACAACAGTGATTAAGAAGGCACACATGCCAGCCTTGAATAGTGAGTCAACTGGGTTTAGGGTGGATTTACATTGTATTACATCGCTGCCAATCACTGGACTTTGCTCTCAGCAGTTGGAGCCCTCGTCCCCTCTCAGTGTGTCCTCCTCTTTCTCTCTCTCCGATCCTATAGCTCTGGCAGTCCCTCATCCCCTACAAAGCACCCCTCTCCTAAACACACAAGCATTACACGCACACACACACACACCGACTGACTTCCAAAATAAAAACCCGGCTGTTTACCAAGCCGGAGAATCCCGAACGGAATCACATTTTGCCTTTCAAAGGGTGTTTGAAGTTCCCGCACAGATGTTGCTGTCTTCTCTTTTTTATTTTTATATCATGTAAGAGATTTTCCCCCTTGCTCTTTCCCCCACCTCGCTCGGCACAGTGTGACACTCTTTCACTTTCCCTCAACCTTCCCCCATCCCTCCATCTCTGTCCCCGTGATCACAGGGAGAAAGTTTTATCCGACGGAGGAGCGTCTTTTGAAAAAGTTGTTGGGGTAGTCTCCTCAGTAGAGGGGAGAGGAAAGGGAATCAGACGTTGAACCTGAAAGGCAGATGTTTAGGTAGCATGCTAACCTCTGTGTGAGCACGCACACACACACACACAACCAGCATCGATTAACACCCGCTACACAACCAGACCAAGTCCCTCACTGTATTGTGACAGGTGAAAGATAAAATACATCTCCTTCTCAAACAAGTATGACTTTGCACAAAACACAAACACACCTCCCTTAGGATTCTTCCCTTCACTTCACTTTCTACTTAACTCAGTCTGAGATGGATCATCCATGGGAACAGGGAGGTCTCTTGCCTTCTACTTGCCCAAAAACAGAGAATCTGATGCTCAAAAATACCTTCATGGATCCTGGTTCCTCATTTTATGCATCCTGAGGAGTTTTCTTTAGAGAATAAATCTAGTTCATCACATCTTAGGTGGACTTTTTGTAGTTCTGGCCATAATTTCCAGCCCAATGTACTCATACTTGCTGTGATGTGGGAACACGGCAACATCACTACAATGAAGTCCGAAGAGGCAACGAGAGTGTCCAACCATTTCTCTAACTGTCAAACAGACGATCCAACATTAAAACCCACCGGTCAATCCCACAGGGATTGACCAGCTGTGTGAAATTGAAATATGAGCCAGGATTTGAGCTTCTCTCTCTCTAGTTCTCTTTTTTCACAACTATCTGTGGCCCTTTTCGTGTGTACAACCGAGTGCAACGCTATAAATGAGACTGTCTGAGAGTGGAGGCAATCATTTCGTTAAGTCTTCCGAATAAGTTTAGCTAACTTGAGGGTTTCTTTAAATCCTATATGATAACCTGACTGTTTGTGATTTTTTTTTCACAACATATTCCCGAAAGAAATTACAGATGGAAAATACTACAAAAATAAGACAGGAATTGCAAGTAAGTAAGTAAAACTTTATCTATATAGCACTTTTCAAAACTAGGGTTACAAAGTTCATTGCAGTTATACAAGCAAAAATGCTTACATATTGGGGGATCTATTAGAAGAAATGGAATATAATATCCATAACTATGTTTTCATTAGTGTATAATCACCTGAAACTAAGAATCGTTGTGTTTTCGTTAGCTTAGAATGAGCCCTTAGCATCTACATAGGGAGCTCACGGAGTCCACCGTGTTTCTACAGTAGCCCAGAATGGACAAACCAAACACTGGCTCTAGAGAGAGCCTTTTGCGTTTTTACGTTACCTGAAGGCCACCGTAGTTCCTCGACACACTTGTGAAACTGCAGTAACGTGAGCCATAGAGTGCGAAATCATGATACCGCCAGCCCCTGTCTGACTTCCGTTGCTCCTTAAGTAGTGTTATGGCCTCTGAGCAAGACGAACGGCGTTACCACGGTTTTGCACTCGGCGGCTCATGCTTCCGCAGTCTTAGAAAGGGAGGAGTGAGCGGAGGGGTACTCAGTTGGTTGCAATCTGCAACCTCACCACTAGATGCCGCCGAATCCTACACACTGTACCTTTAATAAATGTTTTTTGAGATGAGTTTTAAAACACCCAGAGGTTTCTGACCTGACCCCCAGAGGGAGACTGCTCCATAAGTGGGGAGCCATAAGAGCAAAAACTCAGTCACCATTAGTCTTGATCTTTGACGAAGGGACAAAAAGGAGTGCTTGTTTTGATGACCTGAGATGCTTGATGGACCTATGCTACATGGGATGAGCAACTCACTGATATCTGAAGAAGAATTGTAACATCTTAAAAGTAATGAGACACATTTTGAGGTCATCTTAAATCTGACAAGAAACCAGCTCCGGGCTAATATGGAAACGCTGTGGAGTCTTAGTGTAGTTGGTAATCTAGCAGCAGATTTTTTAACTAATTGTAATGGTGCTACAGCTTCTGTAATAACCTGGGATTATTTACAGCGGAGGTCAGCCATGTCCACCTTAATCAAACACTCTTAAATGATATACATTTCCTTCTCCCATAAAACCTATTTCACGTGGAGGCTTTAAAAGCCAGACTGCGGGGCAGCGAGGGCGAAGGTGTCAGAAGGTTTACGACCTAAACAACTATCGGCCTCTCGAGCTGTCACGCTCCGGACTGTAGCACGACGTCGGTCCACTCGTAGGTTAACAGTGTGGTGTCACACCGTTAAATTCAATTGTTTTTTTACGACCTTTCCTATCTGTCCCCAAGGGCGGGCTGTGAGAGGGGCTGTGAGAGATATCTGAAGGAACAGAAGGAGATGAGTGAGAAATGCAGCATTCTTAGAGAAGGAAAGTGAAGGAGAGAAATGTGGAGGGAGGATGATTCGCAAAAAGGATGAGTGGAAGAGGAGAAAAAGAGAGGCAGGAAATAAAAAAAGCCTTCCCAGCAGAGAGGAAAAGAGAACCATTCACCCTCCCTCCGACAAGAACGATGTGTGTTATGATTCTGACAGAGTAAAATGAGGCCAGCTTTGATTATGCCTCTCTCCTCTATTAAAATGGAGCTCTGCATCACACACATATAATATTCTGTGGAGCAATGCAGGAACGTGGGCCGCTGCTGTACAGCGTGGAGAAGAACAAAGGCTGTGGTTGAAAGCTTCCTACAGGAGCTAATTGCAATATTAGTGGTCCTGGCCGGGGGAAGAAGAGGAGAACAACACCACTACTAATTAAAAGAAGAGAGGCATTCTCTGATTGAACAGCGGGAGGGAGAAAGAAGACGAAAGAGATAGAAGAGAAAAGAAGAAAACAAAAGAGGCAGACACAGTCAGAGGGTGGAGGAAGGAACGGAGCAGTGGGTGGAACGTTAACCGTGTCTATGTGAGCGAGTGTGCATACATGCAGCTGGCTACGTGGGTGTGTGTGTGTGTTCGTGTCAGAGTATAATCTAAATGAGTCTTGTATCTTTAGAGATTAATCCAACCCTGGCTTCAGACGTCACACTCTAATCCATCAGGGTAAAACAAGCAGCGCTCTGCAACTGGTTCCTGACCGCAACCGGCCACTGACTTTGGATCTGATGATACAGAATCTACAGGGAGATCAGGTGTGGTAACGTTATGGGACATAAGCCATAAGCAGCCATGGTTTACAGTAAAGTTCAACAGTGTGGTTTGTTGCTTTTATGAAAAACAGAAGACTACTATTCAGTGTTAAAGATGCAGGTGATCAATCAATATTGGATTTTTAATCCAATCCACAATAAATACAGTCATTAAATTAAGTCAAAACGGCATTAATATTGACAATCATTTAAGTTTACTCAACAACCTAAAGTGTCGTAAGCCCCATCCGAACTACATTTATGTCTCCAGGGGAGGTGGGGTGATTGGTCAGTAGTGATTTTCACCCCCAATTACAGCCGCAATTACCTGCTGTCTTTCCACGAACCAGCTGGTCCTCCTGTAGTTTCAGGAGCGCCGTCCTTGTACTCTAAAGTGGATATCTGAGTTTTTTTCCGTGGGAAGGGCTGCTTGTTCTACTTTTTCTTTTTCTTATCAGCTCAATGTGAAAATGGAGGAAGTAAGAAATGTTTCTGCTAATCTGGAAACGCGCCAACACCAGAATATAGGCCTATTTGGTAACCAATATGACATAACACAGAAAATGAAAGCCATCGCAGGGCTTCAGACTAACTTTTTACATTGGTTGCATTGGTGCGCTTAACTTTTTCATTTAAGTGCACCAGCACATAATTAAGGTGCACCTAAAATTTTTCCACCGTGCCTTTTGGTGCCGCAATAATACATTTTAAGAATTTTATCATTTCCCATAAGCCTTCACTAGGGATGTCACGATACCAGAAATGTAATAGTCGATACCAATACCAGTGAAATTCCCCAATTCTAGGGAGGTGTAACAGGCACCACAGCATTTTTGTTGATCAAAAACAATCACTAGTTCTCTTCATTTTGAATTACTGGTATGTTTTGTGGTTGTGATGTTAGTTGAGGAGGGAGAACAAAGCCAGGTTCGACACATACACAAACACAGAGATGGACCATTTTAGGCGCACCGGTGCAACCAATAGACACTTGACAGATTTTTGGTCACATATGCCAAAATGGTTGCACTCTGGAGCCCTGCATCAGGAGAGCAAGACCTCGTAAAGGCTCATGAAATGGGTTGTTGTAACGTCATCAACAGGTAGGTATTGGTATTCTCTTTCAAGCCCCGTTTTTCAGCCTATATTTGTTTACATTTTGGCAAACTGGCACCATTAAAAGTATGCTGAATTAGCTATTAGCAGTTCCTGTTTGCAGTGTAACCACTGATATACAGACAACTATCACTGGATTACTTTGATACTGAAAAGAACTTAAAAATATGGTGATTCACAGGCAAGTTCTGAGGTGTCTTTTTATCCCTTGATTTCGATCTTCATGCATTTCAGTAGAAATATGTCGTACGTGTGTTTGATTTATGAAAGCAATATTATTTGCAACTTCAGAGATCCTGAAGCAGCTGTGGTAATAATTTCTAATTGATTCGGGGCCCATATTCGAGTACTGAGACTCCTAAATTTGTTCTGTTTTTTGTCTGATTATTTCTAATCAAAATGCCGACTACTCATGAACCAGGTGGCATTTATGAGGTTGAAGCGAACGATTTACGCCAAGTTTGTGCAGTTACGAGATATTGGTTAATACGACTCAGAATACTTACAAGCAAGCCTCATAGAAACTAAAATAAGAGAGGTTCAGAATGGTGCTGTTGTTTTCTTCACAGTACGTCACCACTATTATGAATTTTCCTCTTGTCATTCATTGTGTAAAAACAGATCCGTCTTCAACAGCAGCACACACACCGTAACAGAAATAAATGAAACCACAAGAGTGGAAAACAGCTCTAATTGTCCGTTTCCTCTCTCTTTTCTCTCTTTCTCTTTTTCGTCCTCTCTCCAGTGAAACCACGTCCGTCCATCTGGCAACCCATGACACTGTAATGAAGCTTCTTCACTCACAGAAACTCAAACTGTTGCGTGCTTGCATCCTGAAAACATTTGCTGCCTCTTCCTCTTATTCTCCTCCTATCCCATTATTCTTTCCTGTGTCCGTTTTCCTCTTCCCCCCCGTGTCTTCTCCTCTTCATGTCCTCGCTTCCCCTCTCCTCCGATCACCTTCAATCCCCTCATCGACTCCCTCGCTCTGACCATCTGATCGCCCTCCTGCCTCTGAGCCATGTTGCGTGCTGTGGTCGGTCATGACGGGAGGTCAGCGCCTGGCACTTGTCCAGTCCATACAATCAGACATGCTGTTCACACTGACCTGACCAGACCCTCTGACACGCACACAACACAGAGAAACACATGGTGCAGGACTACAGGTGTATATTCTGCATACAGAAACACTGTCAGTGGTAGTTACTCTTTCTTTATTCCTCCATAGTGACAGAAATGTATTACCCTCATCTTTGATTCTTTGTTACATCCTAAATACTAGTGATCACTTGCTTTTCCACTCCATGGGGATAATCACATTCTTTTGAAAATTCAACATCAATTTTATATTAACTAATTAAATCTAAAAAAAAACAAACATAAATTCCAAATGGCATTTAACAAATTGCCATTGCACTATACGAGTAGTAGAGTAAATGTGTGGAGGGGTCTTACCAGATGCATGCTGGTACATGAAGACCGATAATAGCTGTATATGTGTGTGTTTGCATGTGTATGCGTGTTTCCAGCTCTGCTGCTGTGCCACCTGAGATGAAGCACCTGATCAGAATCACAAGCATCTGATTGGTTGAGAGTGGGGCTCAGGTGCGTCCCACTGAACTGCGAAGAACACCGCAGGGACCCGGGATTCCCTGCTCCGCCAAACGCTCACGCACACGCACACACACACGCACATGCACACGCACACACACACTTTAAGGTAGAAGCAGGCGCAGACAGGAGCCGTGTGTATAAATCAATCCCAGACAAAAATACACCTGCAGAAACAGCAACACACTCCCACTCAGCTTGTGTTCCCTCTCTGTCTGTACCACCATGTACTGTAGTATGAACGGACATGCAGTCACACACACACACACACTATAGACCCACTCTCCATCCCAATACAACCTTTCTTTTATTTCATTTGAGAAAAAAAGCTTGAGAATGCATTAGTTGAGTAACCGATTAGTAGATTACAATAATTTGGTGACTGATTGTTGTATATTAAGCAAAAATGCCAAATTTAGCTGGTACCAACTTCTCACATGATGATTTGTCCTTTTTCTCTGTTTTATTTGATTGAAAATTGAACCCTTCTGGGTTTTGGATTATTAAAGCTGTTTCAGGCCAAGCACAGATTTTTGTCTGAAAATTAGCATGTAAATTTATAAAAACTGATTTTGTGGGTTATGAATGTTTGCACACCTCTGCGGAACATTTGTGCTGGGTTAAAAAAATATTCAGACGGATCTCAATTTCAGAGGAATTATATGTTTGACCAATGAAATCCTTTGTTCCAGCTGATCGCCATCATTCTGTATAATAATTAGCCATGTGCTTCTGTTTGTTGCATGGAAAGTCTGTATTTTTTCGGATCAATGGGCGTTTGTTTTCCGGGTAACGGACTGTCGGACAAATGGCTTTTTTCAGTCCAATGGGACAGAGTCCTTGGACTATTGGTGTTTTGAAGTAACAATGAGCCGTCCCCTTCTCAACACCTAATAATGTATACGGCAAACACTACTACCTCAACAACCAAATAAAGAACAATATATGGCTCAAGATCACCCAGCAGCTGGGACATGATGAAGATGGCATTGTAGCTGATATGCACTTGCTAATGTTATATGTTGGTCACGTAGTGGGGCTAGACACAACAGCTAACATTAGCATCAAATTTGTGGTCCGATTAGTTTATGTGTCGTGTAGTTAACGGTAGCCTCCTAGACATTCTCTGTCTGGATAGTTTTTTGTTGTGGGGAGTGGACACAGCACTATTTAGGAAACTCATTTGGCCTCTTTGATGAAAATGTCACATGGCAGATAATTTGCACCCGAAGCAGTGTGCATAGTTGTCATGCAGAAAATTCGCACACAGATTTTACGTATTCCCGTACTGCATTTTCACATCGCACTGGTAAGAAATGTTTTTTAGTCAGACAAAACAGGCAAATCTAAGACACCTTGGGACATTTTTATAGATTAAATGGTTAATCAATTAATCAAAAATTCATTCAGACAATCAATAATGACAACAATCTTTAGTTGTAGCTCTTAACAGCTCCTCAGCCGACTCAGAGCTCAGACTATTTTACACTTGGGACACCAGGTGAAAGCTGGTTGAGAAAGAACTGAACCCTACTGGCCTCTTTCTGATGCTCCACTTCATCATGTCAAACTCACTCTATTTCAATGAGCTATTATCAACTGTTATTTGCATACAAAATAGTGAAGGTCATATGGAGACTGCAACCACACACAAACCCACTGTGTAAAACCCATGACAATCCCTTCTCGCTAATCATATTTCTATTACCTCATGCACTACTATAGGACAATACTCTATTTCTTTTTCAATTTTCACCCCTTTCTTCTTCTGATTTGAGCTCATTTCCTGACGCTCCAACGTACTGACCTTGTCCAGCTTATCTTATTACGCTCCCTCTCTACCTCCCTTCATCTCCACCTCACATTCTCCTCAACTTCCTTCATGTAGCTATCTCTGTCTATCTCTCCTTTAAGTTTTCCTTCAAGAGGAGAGAAAGTGTGCATGATTATGTTTCACGGATAACGTGATCGCCAAATTTCTAAACACACAAGAATCCCCGAACTCAGGCACCGTATAATGCTCCCTGCTAAGAATCTGGGTTAATGCTTGATGGCCCTAATGCTGAATTGATTTGTACAGGCAACATTATCTTCACTGTTTATTCCGTGTATGCTTCACGCTCGACGCTTTCTTCTCCGAGATGAGTTTCTCTTGTTTTCTGTGAGCCGAGACGAGTCTTTCTCAAACGTGATTAGAGGAACTGACATCCAGATAACCTCGCGGAGACAAATCTTTAGTAATAAATCTAGCTTTTGAGACAAGCAGAAAAATGCCAGCCTCCATTGAACTTCAGCTATGGCTAATGCAACAGGCATTTCAGTGATTCAGTATGAAGTGGCTTGATCAGACATGCTCACATTACAGTGGAGTTTTTTGGCTTATCCAGTATAAAGTCAAAATGGAGGGACTTTCAAGGTATATTTTTGCAATATATTTTGATTACAACACAGGTGCATTTTATTCTAGCAATGCATTAATGATTAGAGACGGATGATTTTATGGACTCCGCTTTGAGAAAACGTTTAAAACAGCGGTTTTGCTTCGACTCTTAACTACATACGTCATCCACTACCGCAAACATCTTTACTGTAATCTGGATTTACATCACAGTGGCACAATGCCTGTACTTGAGTCACAGCCTTCCAGCTCAAAAGCTAAAATTAGGCTGCTATTCTCCCACTCGTACAGTGGTTGTGTGTGAATCTGAGTGTGTGTGTGTGTGTGAGTGAGTGTGTGTATGTGTGTGTGTATGCGTGACGGGGTCCATTAGGACTCTAAGTGCCGGGCTAATTGGCAGTAATGAGTTCTTGTGCTGGGGGGTGCTGGTGAAGGGGGCTATGGGGCTCATGTTTGGCAGCTTCTCCAAAGACCACTCCACTAAAGGGCTTCATTAACACTACTTTTTCATTGTCCCATAGAAAGAGGGGTGTGTGTATGTGCATATGAGGGTGTGTGCAGCTGCTGCATATCACCTATTACCGTGGACGACTGAAAATTTATTTGCTTGCACCTCTCTCTCTCCACGTCAACTTTCCTACTCCTTGTGAGAGACAGCCGAGTGATGAAGAGAACCGTATGAGGGAGAGGAGCGACAACGTGGGGAGCCTGGAGCTCATTTCACCTTTTCACACACACACACACACACACACACACACACACACACACACACACACACACACACACACACACACACACACACACACACACACACACACACACTGAGGCACTGAGCCAACCCCATTTTCAGTCAATCTCTCTAATTGTGGAAGGCATTCATTTGTTTTCCAGTAGAAGTATCCAGAGTTTTAGGCAAATGAGCAGGTAAGTGAGAAATTGGATTTCAAGTCTTTTCAATGACTAACGGAGGGGTATCATCTTCTTCATTCATCATCGTGAGGGACACAAAGCTTGTAGGCAAAAGAGAAAGATGGGTGAGAATACTGTATGTTTAAGCATTATTTCCAAATGAATGTTTATATCTAATGTGGTACATCTCTAGGGGCCACTGACGCAGTGACTCACACTAATGTAAATTACACCTACCAGCTCTGCGCTGCAGATCCCTTCCATCCACACGCATACTGGATAACTCACGCTTTGTCAAGCTGGAAATTTCCCATTAATTCCACACAAACACGCACCATCCATGAAGGCTTTTCCCCCCAGTAAGCATTATATTCATTACGTTTAGTTCGGGAGTGCCCCTCCCACCACCCCCCCTTCTAATCGATTGAATTGTGGATACAACGAACAGTGCTTTCTAATTTGACTTGAGTAAGTGGGTGACAAATAGTCCAGCCAGAAATCAATGAGGGGAATTATGTATACACAGAGGGGGTGGAGGGGCGGGAAGAGAGTCCAATGCAAATGACTGTATACACTGACAAGGCACGAAAGCATACACAGTCTAAGCCACGCAAACACAATGCAAACCAAATCAGTATCTCAACAAATCCTCTATTTAATCATGTGTACTCTGCGTGAGTACAATCTAATAACACAGAGAATACAATCATATCCCCATATACATTATTGATGTAATGTAATCTTGCACTCGGTCACCCAGCTTTGCAACTGTAACAACATAGACGGGACTATAATTACATTTCTACTAGTGTCATTGATTGAATCAGTGCAGGAAATGTTGTATCACACTTAACTCTCGAGTGTTATTCTGTGGCCTGTGGATGAAGGTGAGAGAGTGTCCAGTTGAGTCTTTTGTTATCAGCGTCTTTTATCTCATTTCTTTCAATCTCAAATTCTAGCAATCACTCATGTAACACTCCAGTGATATTTGTCCATTAGAGCTGCATAATTAGTCACAAGTAACTCCATATTACCAATTCCAGAATTAATAGTCATGTTTAATTTGGCGTTATTGAGGAGATTATAACATTTTCAGTTCCCCCGTGGGTACCGATATTGTATATCTGGAGGTTCCTTTTAGTAACAGTAAAAATATACAGTATCACTACTTCTATTTTGATAATTACGGCAATAAAATAAGTAAAAAGAAAAAGGCAAAAATATGTTTTGTTCTGACAAAATAAGTTTTCAGTGGCATGCATAAGGATTCTAATGTTTCGTAATGCAGTTCTAGTCTGTAGTCTTACACATTATTAGTGCTGTAACAAATAGTTTGAAGCTTCATTCATAACGTTGACATTCAAATTCTACATCAACATTTGAATGCTATGCAGCTCTTTTTCTTTTGCATGTCTATTCTGTTATTATTCTGTTTAAACCTGGCATTTCTGCACAGTTGCAGATAAAGTTTAGACTACACTAATATTATCAGTATTATACCATTTGTTGAATTAGATTCCAGTGGTGGCTGCGTAGGATTGTTTCAGACTTTGTGATCCAAACATTTCTAATAACTCCAGAGTGTTTCCAAAAGTCAAAATTTATTGAAAAAATTTATTATTTTATTATTATTTATTTATTATTTATTTCCAAAAATGTTATCTTACGAAATATTCTGCTGCAATCCATATTGTTAATATTTAGCCTTTCAAAAACATTTTCAATGCAGTCAAAAGACTGTTGGGTAAAACTTTAATAAAATATAAATCATAAAAAAAAAACTAAACTCTGCTTGCACGTGCAAGATGTTTTTAATCTAACGAAATATTCTGATTCAAGAGATGCACGCAACTGTATTAATGGGGCGGTCTAGCAGCAACCATAACACTTATATAATGACAATAGCATTTTTTTTTCACTTTTTAGGGTGATGATGTCATAAACAATGACGACAGACATTCAAAACCATTCGAAGCTTCATTCAATAACCTTAATAGAAGCTTTGAATGTAAAAATATGACATTAGGTCCAGCCCTACACATAATATATCTACAAGCATATGAAATACAGAGAAAGCCTAGAATTCAAACTGTGTGACAATGGTGATGACATAAATAGAAGAGACAATCAATAAGACCATTAGACCTGTATTAGTCCCATGTCTATTCAATACACCAAAACCCCACACAGAGAATTTCAACCTAAACTGTGCTGTCTCGTTGACACCCTCCATATCTATGAGGATGTGGTAAGCCAGGGTTTCCATTTGGCACTGGGCAGCTCCCAGTCTGATGGGTTTTGGTGGTGATGAGGTTATGGCTGATTTCCAGAGGAGAAAGTGGGAATCAGAGGGGATGTAGTCCAACACTGTTCTACAGAGAGCACAAACAACCTGCTGGAATTCATTAGAGCGGGCTACTTGTGGGACACCCAATGCTTCCACACAAACCCACACAGACCCAGGGATGCATAAAACACAGGGTGTTTCTGGCAGAGAGGTGAAAAAATTAATGGATACCGGTGCACAAATACACACAAACTGGCAGAGATAGATATTGCAATAAGCGTATATTTTTTGGTGTGTGCTCCACTCCTTGCAAACCAGTGTGATCTCCACAGGGGGACTAATCAGCTCATCATTCTTAGATTGCCACCAACAACCTTAACACCTCGGCACTACACACACACATAGGCAGTCCTGCCCCTTGCTAATAGAGATATAGACCTCTCTTTGCTGGCATTAACCCTCAGCTTGGGGCATTGCTCTTAGAGTAAAACACTCACACGTTGTCAACACACACGTCTTTGAAGAGAGAGCAGAGCTCATGTTGTCCACGGAGAGCTCTAGAGGAGGGAGGCAGAGGGAGAAGATGGAAGACGCCGTGGCTGAGCTACGAAAAAGGTTTCTCTGTGCATTGAATTGGCCCTCGTGGTTAAATTCAACTATAATCCACCCGCACAATGGCCTCAAAAAAAAAATTTATACCAAGCTGTCTTGAAAGAGTGCTGCAGCAAAAAATGAAAATCAATAGAAAAGGGGGAAATTTACATTGAAATTGCAATCATCTATGTAATTATCACATTTTGTGTTTAATCAATATTTGTGTGCATGTACATAAAAATAAATTGGCCATTTGAGTTGCTAGGGCTGAATGTTTGGCTGAGCTTTCATATCTAAATTGGCTTTGTTTTCACTGTAGTGTTGACAGGACCGGAGACATCTAGCTTAATTAATCACTTAAAGGACCAGTGTGTAACAATTAAGGGGATCTACTGACAAAAATAGAATAGAATATTAATAAGTATGTTTTCTTTAGTGTATAATCACCTGAAAATAAGAATGGTTGTGTTTTCATTAGCTTAGAATGAGCTGTTTATATCTACATAGGGAGCGGGTCCTCTTCACGGAGTCAACCATGTTGCACCACCATGTTTCAACAGTAGCACAGAACAGACAAACCAAACACTGTTATATTTTCCTGCTTGGGCCGGAGTCGACAACGTTACTTGATCCTGTCGCCGCCGCTCTCTCTCTCTCTCTTGCTTCACCACTCACTTCCCATGTACACACACACTCTGTGCACTCTACTCTCACAACAACTGGCTCTAGAGAGGGCCATTTGTGTTTTCGCGTTGGCCACATTAGCAATCCTACAGGCTTGGCACACGGTAGAAGCTTCAGTTGGTTGTAATCTGCCACCTCGCAGCTAGATACCACCAGATCCTACACACTGCTCCTTTAATGCAACACTTGTTGAGCATGCTAAGACCCCCTTTACAACTGGCATTAAAATGTGTCTCGTATCCAGATTGTATCTCGATATGATTTAACCTGATTATATTTACACCTGGTACTACTATGTGTCCCCAGTGTCCACACTGAGATCCGATCGCTCTGTTTGAAAGGACTGAGAGGAAGCCTCCGCAGGCTGCACTATGCACGGGCTTGCAGCCATGCAGGCACTGCCGGAGAAGCGGTGTGTAATGCTCGAACACAGGAGAGGGAGAGGGCCCGCAAACGTGACTCTGAGGTACGTCTACACTCGCACACAGACGGATGACAGCAATCCGATCACCCAAAACGCATTTTAATGCCAGGTGTAAGGGGGGTATAAGTGACCCGGATCAGACGCACCCACAATGTTGCAACAGGTGCATTTGTTTCTGGCTAAAGAACTCATGGTGGATCCTCCAGCAGTGACTTCTACATGCTGCTGTTTTTGACTGTCAATCTCTGTCACAGTTGTGACTACAGAGAGCTCATTAAGTTTTCAAAAGAGATTTGAAAATTGAGAATGAGACAAAACCTAAGAGTGCAAAATATTTCCCTCTGAAATGTAGTACAGTAGAAGTATAAAGTGTCATAAAATGTAAATTCTTGAGTGAAATCCCTCCAAGCTACACTTAAGAACATTACTTTCTGAACAATGCTTGAGTACAGTTTCCCAGTATACTTTTCATCCCTGGTTCTCAGGTATCAGTAGACATGGAGACATGGTATAAAATACTCACAGCAGCATCTTTGACACTGAAAAATACCAATTCCTTTTTAATTCACTTCAAGGATGAAAACATCCATTACAGTAATTCAAACACTTTTTTCTCTCGTTGTCTCCATTTTGATTCCCTTTGTAAAGCTGCAAAGTGCATCTCCTACCCCACCACCACCACCACCACCGCTGCCACCGTGAGAAAAAGAGACAGAAAATAAAGTTATTGATTTTTCAATCCGCTGTGCCATCTAACAATATAGTAACAATAAGGGTATAGAGTTACTGACATGAGAGCAGAGAGGTAAAAAACCTTATGTTTTGTACACAGCTGTGATGTCGAGGTCGAGAAAAACAGGTGTATGCCTCGAGAGAAAACATAGCACCTATAGTGCTACATGTACACCGCCCAAAACAAAAGGCAAGTGTGTGTGTGTGTACATGTGTGGCCCATTTATCCATCAACTTCCTCTACTAATTATAACATCCTTCATTTTGCATTTTCTTTAATCATGAAAGACTTAAAGAACATGGAGCCATCAGGCAGATGTGATCCATACAGGCCCTGTTGATGTTGAGCACACAGCTCATTACTCACTGTGTGATCATATGCTACAATTTCGACACCTTGGCGACAAATTACAGATTCATTTCTTCTCTTGTATTTTTTCTCGCTCACTGTATGCTACATCTAAAGCGATGACTGAAACAGCAACAACTGGTGGTGCGACTAATGATCTGTGGTGTGTGTGTGTGTGTGTGCGTGAGTACCCCTGTGGCAGTCTGCAACACCATCAGAGTGGAATACTGCCGAACCTCTCTCGAAAAACTTCTACAATCATCTTTATTTGCCATTCCCTTCTTTCTCTCACTCCCTCTCTGCCTCTTCTCTCCATCCAACGACCGTCAGTCAGTGAACCGTGCTTATTGTGCCCGGCTCTAAAGCAGCTGCGTCGGAGCTTTACCCTCCCAGGACGGCAGAGGAGTGTTCCCCGCTTCCAAGGCATCAACACAAAAGAGCGAGCCAGAACGGGCGAGCTAGCTGGTTCACAGCTTGCAGTGAGCCACATTTCCAACAGAATTGGTCTAAAGGCCTCGATAATGAGCATCATTCGACTACCGCACTGCCAGGGGATGTGAGGGGGAGAGAGAGGCTGGACGGGTCAGAATATTATAGGAGGAGAGAGACAGACAGTAGAGAGTGGGGATATAATGAGAATGAGAGAGAGTGAAAGAGCGTTGTTGGGTTCATAGCCCCATTCAGTTTTGGAAATGATGGTTTATTTCCCTGTTCAGCTGTTGAACACACTTTAAAGAGGCCCTTTGGGAGTCCTGACCACAGTGCAGACCTCCACTGAGTCCTCCTGCCCAGGCTAGCCAGCCGAGGCTGGGGCTCAACTAGTCTGAGTCAAATGGAAAGGCAGCAGGGCAGGGAGACTGAACTGTCACGCTCTTACACAAATACACCAAGCAGAAATAAGACATGCGCGACTACATGTGCACGCACACACACATCTGAGGCTGTACTGAACTAAAGCTACATGTAGGTCAAGCAACAGACCGGAGCTCCGCTGCAGACTCTCAGCTCTGTAAATGCATCCACACTGTCGGAGCAAAAGCCAAGTCAGCCAGTAAGAGCACCGGCTCTCCATGTTGGATGTAGACAGTGGAAACCGGGGTCAATGAGTTTACCTAGCAGGAGGTCAGTGAGGCAAAGTGAGGAGGTGCACTGTATTGAAAATGACAAGATGAGGTAGGACAGGAGGAGAGGAGAGGAGAGGAGAGGAGTGGAGAGGAGAGCAGAGGAGAGAGGAGAGAGGAGAGTGAAAAGATCAGATATTTACGCCGAAGAAGACTCGAGCACAGCATGCCAGAGCATCTAAAACAACATATCCTTCAAAGAGAATGGGGAAATGTGAAGACTGGAGGATATTTAGAGGCCAATTCAACTTGGTGTACATATTCTGCATGTGTGGATGTACTTATGCTACGGGCCTAAGTGGTGTAAGAGAGAAGAAAGCAAAGAGCTCGACTAATGGGGCACCGAGAGACTCAAAAAGAGAGAAGAGAAGGAAGGAGAGAGAACATGTAGAGGATGGGGAGAAAATTTCCTTCCATCAATTATTAAAATGATGGAAGGAAATCTCTCACAATACGGATTGCAGTTGAGATCTGCTCATTCTAGACCACAGTGGACTTAATTAATTACTCTGATCTTGTTTTTCTGCTCTTAACTTGTGTAACGTCGCTGCTATAATATCATCCAAATAAAATTGTCTTCGTAGCCTGAAGAAAAAAAAACATAAACAGCAGCAGAGCAGCACAGACGAATGTGACAAAATAAAGCACGCTAATTCAAAAGCTGCTCCTCCGGCGCTGCTGTGACAACAAACACAACACCCAGGACACCGTCGCCCAACTTTATGTCACACCGCGTTTTCTTCTGTTGCTTCCCCTGCTTCCCCTCGTCACCAGAGCAACACAAAATGGAAAAGGACAGACAGTAACATATAATAATAGAGCACGGAGATATTTAATCTGATTCTGCACTCCTCTGTTAGCATTCCCAAACTGCTGCAGCACCTCACCCTTGACTGCAGAGACTAAAAAAGGAGAGAGGGGGTGGAAGCAGGATCGGGAGCGAGCTGAAAAATCTAATAAAATCACACCTACAAATGAGATCTCCACAAGAGAAGGAGCTTTTCAACAATCTTTAAAGCTTGAACTCTCGGCTAAAAATACAACACCTATTTCTGCGCAGGGAGATAAATAACTAACCCATCTAACTCCTCTCCTACTTCACCCCATGGGGTGCAACATGTGCCAGTCAAGTGGGGAAATGGGGTCAAGCATCTCCTTTATACAATACTCCTGTAACATTATAGGAGAACTGGAATAGAAGCAGAATCAGCTCAGAGAATCACAAGGTAAAGAAGACGTGAAAATAGTCCTGGAAGCAGTGAAATGGCATCTATATCAACACCAAACTAGCAATAAAACTGACCACAACCGCCCATAGGCTCTCTTGTGTTGGTGGATAAGTTATTGCATGTGGGGGAGGGAAGTTTGAATTGAGTCCTTAGCCCTCTGGGTGGGTGAAAGGAGGGGGTTCACCTCAGAGTTGGTGAGGTTAAGTAGTAGCCGGAGAGTCTGTGGAGGCGTTTCTGTCCACCAGGGCTCCATCAGGATGCCAGTCTCAACGTTTTCACATGTTGGATGTTCAAACTCCTACACCTGCGCACACATCATCATGTGTACTGTAGGGGTGGGGGAAAAAAAATCGATTCACCTATATTTTGAAATGTATATTTTAATGCCAGAATCAATATATTTGCTTTAATATAGTCTATGCAGAGGTGTAGAAGGAAGTTACCGCTTTTGTTGTTGTAGTCTGAGTAACGTGACTCAAAACAAGTGGTAAACACTACACATACAGTAAAGTATGGAAACACTTGCCAGGAAAAGCATAGACAGACAAAATGGCTAGAGCTGCATGCTAACTCTGTCATGGGCAGGAAATGTTATCGTATTGCGGTACATGCGGTCAAGCCAGCCGTCACTCGCATCCTCGTGGTCAAATCAGCCGACGCTACAACTGCAGAGCACCCCTATACTGACATTTATGTTAAATGCATTCAAACATCCCCGATTGGAGCTGACCATGGATGTATAAAGAGAACGGAGCTGACAGGAGGGCTAGCGACAGACTTGGCGAAGTTTGCGGAAGTATACACGTGTGACTGTGTCCGTTTTTCAAAATAAGGTGTGAACAAAGGGAACTGTATATACAAAATGCATATATGGAAATAAGATTGATTGGATTATATTCACCAGAAGTGTCCCTTCCATTTATGTCCCTTATAAATTAAAAAGGAAATGTCTTTATTCTTTGATTTTTTGTGTTGCTGGAAAAAACATTTAATAAATGATTCCTGACAATGACTAATATATTTGACCTCAGGACATCTCTGACTGACTATATGCTGAAAATCAAGCATTTTCACTGTATTCATTCAGATATTTTCCAAAGTAAAAGTCCCTAGAAGTGTATGATTCAACTTTTCCCATGGTCTAGTGTTAAAAAAGTCCAAAAAAATCACAACAAATCGCAATATCGAAAAGCAATACTTGCAGAATCGCAATACTTAAAAGTTGCAATACAAATCGAATCGGCACCCAAGTATCGTGATAATATAAAATCAGGAGATAGGTGTATAGTTCCAGCCCTAGTGTGCAGCACGCAACTCCAGGTAATTTAAAACAAGTGAACAAAAACACACTCGCAAACTCATTTATCACTCAATGTGTAGGAGAACGCGCAAAGCAACAGAGGGAAGATGACAACGTCCCTCGTCAGACCCTTTGCAGTGAACGAGGGCTGCTTAATGCAGTCCCTGGCAGCCGCTGTGGAAGAGCACTCCATCTCTCCGCTTCCCTCTCTCCACCCCTCCGTTCCTCCATCCCTCATTCACGGCATCATTATCGCCGCCACCAGATAGCAATGATGCAGGGGAAGCCGTTGGAGTGGTCCCTGCATCCCACGCCCACTACCAGAGAGAGAGCAAGACAGACAGTGAAGGCGTTGAGGAGAGAAAATCACCATACAGAGAGGAGAGGGACCGGCTGTTAGCGCTGAGAGTGCTGGGAGTGAGGGAGCAGCATGGACGGGTGAAGAGAAGGAGACGGAGGGGAGAGAAAGAGGAATAAATGGAAAGGAGAGAAAGAAAGAGAAAGAGAGAGAGAGAGAGAGAGAGAGAGAGAGAGAGAGAGATGGTAGTCGTTGCGGGACTGATGTGTAATAAACTGCATGAAGGAGCCTTCGGGGAAGCATTATTTTCTAGCTCAACACACACCATCTCCAAGAGAAACAGACACACACACATTAGACGCGAGACACACACACGAACACCTCTGAACTCTGGGTGACTCATAACCTTATCCATATTTATGAGTATTCAAACACTGGCAGACTGCACTGATAAACACAAGTTTGGTGAAGTCTTCCATTGTGTCAGTGTGGTTGATTAAAGATGTCAGAGTAGCAGACTGTTAAGCATTGTTTTACTCGCACAAAGCACCTCCACAGATGGCGCACGAGCTACGAGCACGCACAGAGGCGTTTATGCTCAACGCGGTGTTTGTTGCAGTATTCTCCGAAAACGCCAGAGGGCATACAAACAAAATATTCTGTGAAGAAGCAACAAGTCAACAAGTGTTAACGGCAAAAAGCCATAAACCAAACTCTTAAAGCTTCAGTAGGCAGAATGTTTTGGCATCATTGGGCAAACATTCCATAATAACCTTTCAGCATATTGTAATTCAAGTGTTCTGGGAGAAAACTAAACTTCTGCACCTCCTCATGGCTCTGTTTTCAGGCTTTTAAGAATCTAGCCCGTGACGGGAGACTTTGGCCAATCACTGGTCATTTCAGAGTGAGAGCGTTCCTATTGGCTGTTCAATGGAGGCAGCCGTCAATCACTCTCAAACTCCGATCAAACGATCAAACAGAGGCAGCGCTGATCAAATATGAATTAATATTCTGTTACTATAATGCCTATTTCTCGCCAGAAAGTTTGCTCCAGCTGGTGGGCGGTGCTTGGTATTTCCTCAACTGATCTCAACATGGCTGCCGGGTCACAAACTTTATCATTTTACAGCTAAACAGTACACTACAAGATGTTTCTGAAATAGGCATTACAGTAACAGAATATTGATTCATATTTGATCAGCGCTGCCTAGTTTGACCATTTGGTCGGAGTTTGCGAGTGATTGACAGCTGCTCAGAGACGGCAAGCTCCAGCTCGGCTCTGATTGGTTGTTTTCCTCTGGTCAGTGAAATCTTGCAGATGCCATTAGGAGCACTGGAGGACACAAATCCACATGATGGCGATGGGCACTACTGTCAGGATATATAGTGACCGTTTTATAAAAATAACTTTTTTTAATCATATTTGCTCCATTTCTACCCACTGCTGCTTTAACTGCAAACTCATATCTCATATTCATGTATATACTTTATCACCTTTATACAATCCCTGTAAAGAAAGGAGTTGAATATTTGGAACAACAAATGTATTCTAATGTATGAAACGAAAGCTAAAAGGTTGAATAGCCTCTAAATAATTTGATTTGGCCGGCAAAATATTTACTCAAAATACATTTGAGATCCATTTTTGTGTCAAATTATTGATTTTTTAAGTAAGTAGCCGTGTAATAAGCGTGATAATGTACAGCTAGCGAGTCATTGTTGTGAAATAAACCCCTTCAGGGTGATGTAAAATCCCTCCACATTGCCCTGTTGGGGTTTATTTCACAACAATGACTGGCACACTGTACATTATCCCTTACTTGTATGTGTTGTATCATTTCAAAACAAATTGGACGTCTTTCTAATTCATCATAATCATTATTATACTTTATAAAAAAAATCTAATTTGCATGACCTATCGCCTTGATAACTTGCAGAGCCTTCGCGCTTTACGCACAATACGTGATGACGTTTCTTTTGGCTCGAGCTTAAATTCGGCTTTAGGGGGCACCTGTAGGTGACATACTGCAGTGTATTCTGGGTTTTCTATGGCGTATATACAGTATGGTAATGTCAACAACTAAGATTATGTCGTGTAAACTGAGCTGATGGGAAGACTCAAATCTAACTTCTCTTTTTCTAATTTGAAACAATTGGGGACTCAATCATTTATTCTCATCTAATTTTTAAAGATTACTCCAGCTCCAGTTTTGCCTTCATCATAGCACCATTTGATATAAAATATTGAGAGGAGTCATTTTTGGAGGCCAAATAGTCAAGGTCTCAATGACTTCTTTTATTGGTCCTGATAAGGTCAATCTGGGACTGAGGGGGGGAAGGGAGACTAACCTTCTAAGGAAGTGGAAGGAAGTTCAATCTTTTGGGAAATATGCTTATTCACTTTCTTGCCGAGAGTTAAATGAGAAAATTGAGACCTCTCTCATGCCTGTATATAAAATATGAAGCTAATTATCATATTTTACCTTGTTTGTTTAAACCGCACATGCTTATACACACCCCTTTGTTTAATCCATACAAAAAGCAAAGTGGAAAAACCTTCAGGACATACGCATATTTACAAAAATGTTGAACCATTCTGTTAATATATACTTATCTCTATTTCTGTGTACACATTGTGGTAGTTTTTAATATTTATGCTATGTAATTCTACTTATATATTGTGTACTTTTATTTTGAAATGTCTCTGTTTGAGGTGCAGTTTCAGCCATTATGTAGTGTATGTACAGGCTGGGCTTTGCACATTCTTTAAAAACACCTTGATGAAGGCTCTGTGCCAAAACCCTTTAGTTGCATAAAGAAAAGGCACTTCTAGTAGCATTGCAAGTTGGCAATGACTACATGAATATCATTCACTTATTATCTGGCAATCACAACAAGAGTCAGCGTTCAAAACATCAGCCATTTGAAAGGACAAGAGAAACACACACAACACATATATAGTGTGCAGCGAGAGGGTTCAGGGTCAGCTCAGCAGATCAAGCGTCAGATTGCAATCCATTAGTCTTCCCACTGACAAAAAGCAAGTGGAGAGGTGAAAGAGCATGTCCATAACAGCTCTGTGGGGAAGCAGTGGAACGCTGGGCTGACAGGGTGCTCGGTCACTCCACCATGGGTCAGGGTACCGCAGAATATGAATCTAACTATGAAGCGAGGAATCTCTGTCTGTGTGTCTGTGTGTCCTTCACGGGAACCACTCAGTGTCGAATGTGGTGCAATTTGGCCAGATGGTAGCGCTATAACAATGAACTTTACGTTTTGACCTGTACCTTATGAACCATAACTCTCAAAATTCAAACTTTTTCCTGAATTTTCTGTGTTCAGATGAACATATCTGTATAAACCACGCAAATTTATGACTAGATCGATTTTCCACCATTGTGAATTACGATCAAATCAGATTTTTTTGCTACTCCTCAAAGAAAATTTTGATCAATTGTCACCTAATTTGGTGGAAAACATCTCTAGACCAAGCCGGAAAAAGGTGCTTTTTTGGATTGCTGATGTTCTATACAGTTTTGCTATAGCTGGCCCTCAAAGTTAGCTTATATCGCTCATTCGCTTATATTACAAAAAAATGTCATACCTCCTGAACACTTTGTGCTATTGCGATCACATTTGGTGGACGTGTGTAGACATGATGTCTAAGTGACCATAACACGATGGTGCTATTTGGCCAATAGGTGGTGCAGTACCAGCATCAGCTAACTAAAAAGGAAGGAATCTCCATCTGTATGTGTATGTATGTATGACTGTACTTCGCATATCTTGAGATCCGTTCATCCAATCAACTCCACACTGGGCGGGTACAAGCAGCCATACCGCAGTTCTCAACAACCCTGTAAGCAGCACCTCTGGGGGCCAAGCAATCGGTCTGTTCCAGATGGGCACGTGCTCCGAACAGGCGCTGCACTAGTGGATTTAAAAGTGAATGGGCCACAGCTCCTCGATCTGAACTTGTGTGATCCCATCTATAATGTGCCGCAGGTGTTTTGCCACTATTTTAGAAGTGAACTAGTTGTTTGTTTCTGTCTCATCATCTCCCTCTTTGTCTCAATACAAATGTCATCCCATCTGCCATGCATCCGCCTTCCCCCCCTCTACTATCTCTCTCTCCCTCATTCTCTCTCCCCCCGTGGACCATCCATTAAATATCAGCAGGGCTTTGGAGCAGTAGGAAAATCAATGGCTCAAACGTTCCCTTTAAACACCAGTGATTTTCAGATCCACTTTAAGCGCAGGAGTTTTGAGAAGATTTCATTGATGATTTGGGCACAGTGTGAATCCACTCATGAATAAAAGCGAGGGAGGCACAGAGGCTGATGGGGGGAATGAGGCTCCTGCGGCTGCTGCAGGACGCACAAACCCTTTACAGCTCAAAATAAGGATGGAAGGAGAGGTGACAAGAATAGAAGGAGGGAGGTAAAGACAGATATGGTATTGGAAGAAAATCACAAAAGAGGAGGTTCAATTTTTGGAGGGGAGAAAGCTTCTCGTTTCTGTCACTACCCCTTCTCTTCTCCCACTTTCCTCACTCTTCTCCTCCTCCCAGCCTATTTTTCGGAGATTACAGCACAATGCATCTGCCAGTGGAGACAGCAGCAACACGTTGCTATGACCCAAATACAGCAGTGTGGTGTGATGATTGGCTAAGAGAAGGAGCAGGGGTGGGGGAGGTGGGGGGTGCAGTGCAGCACATCCATAGCCGCACATCAGCAGAAGCACCTTTAAAATTCAAACATTTATATAAGCTCGAAACGGACCCGTTTCTCCTTTCATCCAATTATCTCTCCCTCATCTCTCATCGCTCATCTGTTACTCCGTCGTTCCACTTTGTTCTTTTTCCCATCTTCCACTCTCCCGTCTTTTCCCGTCTTTCCTCCTCCTACGTCTTTGGGTTGGGTTCCCTCCGAAAAAATGATAGTGAGAGCGATGGAAAGAGAGAGAGAAATAAATATATGAAAGAAGGACGAAGGGAGAGAAGAGCAAAGCGTAGTCATCCATTCTTAATCAAAGCCGCGGCGTAAAATTCGGTTGTACTGCGATTGTACTGCATGACAATCCAGCAAAAGCCAATACACTTGCACCCTCATTTACCACTCCGAATTCATCCGAAACTTGGAATTCCTGCTGTCTCTCATCATACACAGTATGCCCGCTTCTTTCCATCATCACCTCATTAGACAGCGAGCGGACTCTCCATCTCCACTTTGCTGTAGTGGTATTTAAGCTGTGGATGAGCCGAGTCCTCTGGGGGATTGATGTCCATAAATGTCAAACTTTTCAAAGAAGGAACTGCCTCCCTCGGCCACTGCATCTCTCTATGGATATACAGTGTCTATACATAGCGCACTCATGTGTTTGTGAGCATATATTCCCATGACATTTGTCTGTGTATATATCTCATTCTTTTGAATGCCTTGCTCATGGCTAACTCTAGTGAGCCTGAATTTCAACCAAGTCTCCCTGTTCTCATCCAACCAGATACCGTATCCCTTTGAATTCTGCAATAGAAATGGTCCACCAGTGCCTATATTGGTATTTTTGCTTATTGTATGTCATTTCAAATGCTTTATGTCCCTAAAATCTATACAACCCAAGCTAAAATGTTATGGAAGTCAATAAACCATAATAATTAAAGTATTGAAATTGTGTCATAAATAAAAACAACTACATAAATCGGACATTTTTTCATAAAATGTTACTAAATAAACACACAAAACATATTAATCCTAAAAGATTTCTAAATGTAGAAACATGAACAAAATATTTCTTAACACTCCACTCCAAGTTATTTGAACTATGCACATTTTTCAGTTTTAGAGATACGCTCACTTTTATGAGCAGATCAAGTGCAAAGGCTTTTTGATAGTTTTGTTACATTTTGCATGTAACGCAATGACATCATCACAAGCTTACAACAAGATGAACAAAAGACAGAAGCCTCAGCTTTCTGCTGCAAAAAGAATGAATACTCTAGCTATTAGAGTTTATATCACACATCGACTTAAACAGGATCATGCAAACGGCCATTACGGTGCAATGCTCTGGCGCCACCGCATGTTTCGCCATGTTTTGTACCGCATGTAACGTAATATAATGGCCGTCATCACAAGTTTACAACTTGATGATGCTAAAGACAGAAGTCTTTTCTTTCTTCAGATTGAATGCTCTAGCTAGTATGTTTTTTTTTAAATCAGCAGGGTCCTTTAATCTGGACTGTAATTCAGTTCCAACTTTTTATTTGAACAAACTGTTTTTGACTCATTGTCTGTAGATGCTGGATCCATTGTGTGCAAATTAGTGCAGATATGGGCACTTGAATAATCAACACATATCCCCAATGAATGCAACATATCAATGCATGCTGGGAACAATATATTGATATATGAATACACTGAAATCACATGGATCCAATAAAAAGGGAACGCAACTGAAGGCAGCAGGCCAGTTCTGCTTCAGCGGGGTCAATATCTCTCAATGACTGAGTGCTCCCAGATGTTATGGATTCTTCTATTGTTTCTTTTTTGTTGATTTCCATGGTTATGGGTTAGGACAGAGGCACATCATTTTTTACACTTGGGTCTGACATATTGACAATTTCACAGCCACCTAACCTTGTTGGTAAAACAAATCTGCCTCATTTTCTGCTAACAGCAATGTGATTAATACAGCATAATACTGGTTCAGCTTAAAGGGTGTACTCCATCAATTTGGTACGGCACCTCCACAAAGTTGGGATCCTTGAAAGAAACACATAAACAAATAATGCTTGAAATTGGTGCAGCAGAGGTTGAGATATCTTGACTTGAAGTGCCTCCAAAAACCACTGGATCCCACATTTCCGGTAATTAGGGCTGTCAAAGTCAATGCGATAATAACACATTAACGCAAATTCATAATGTTGATAAGAGTATTAAATACTTGACAAATCTCCCTTTAAGGTACATTTTGAACAAATACAAAATTGTGATTAATTTGTGAATAATCACAATTAACTATGGACAATCATGTGATTTACAGCAATTAAATATATTAAATCGATTGACAGCCCTGCCTGTAAAGCAACTCATCTTTCATTCCCCAGCCTGTTAAATGCCAAAGTCTCTGAAACTTCATGCCCATGTTTTGTTCGTAATGCAGGTTTTCTGGTATGATTCAAGCCCAAGCCGAGATAACCCTAATGATCGTTAGACAGCTCCTTCCAAAGCCTCATACGCAATGTTTTTATGGATGAGCAGTACTCCACACGACGAGTTAACTGAAGTTTGTGTGTAAAATTGGTAGTATAACCCTTTAAAAGTCCATTGACGTAAAAGGCAGTCATGCATTTTACATTTCTTGCAGCAATAACAGGGGTTTGTTTGGAATAAATTGAAGAAGAGTTAGACTGAGCGGTGATGGCTACAAAAGACTGGGCCAAAGAGAAAGTCAAACATCAAAAGAGCTAAAAAATATCCAAGCAATATGGTGCAAGGAGGTGCAAAAAAACAACAGATGACACAAAAAATGAAAGTTCACAGAGCTCTATTAATCATTCACCACCTTTTGTGTCCCGAGAGTACATTAAACCAATGCAGCATAAAGGAATGGAATGATTTAAAAGTGCCAATGCATTCATATTATTCTTTAGTATTTATTCAAGGCTATCTTTGTGTGTTACTCAGGAATCACTCTCCTTGAATTTCCTACCAGGTCAACCCCCTTTGTCTGTCAAATCTCTGCTGAGTGCATATCATCATGTAGATGTAAGCAGCCTCCACGACAGCCAACCTGCTGGTGTCTTCTGGGATACGGTGACAGGCCCAAGCTTCTCCCCCATGTAGCCGCACAGGGGGGGAGGAAACAACACCAGTGGAGAGGCAGACGAGTGTCACTATGTGCACCCCCTTATGGGACAAGAATGCATTTCAAGCAGAACACAATTTGGAATATTGTTTTCAATGCTGTATCACTGAGCTCTTAGCACGCATTTAGAAACCTACAAGTGAAATTTTGTTCACAAACTCACGGAAATGCATGAAGATCCACAGAAACACATTCATATAGTTGAAAACACACACACACACACGCCATAAAAAAACACCATAGGTAGAAACTGAAGCCTGGGGTGACGCCACAGGTTAAATCCCTTCTGCGTAATCTGAGGTCCACAGTCAAAGTTTCCACAATGAGGCTGCAGGGACCACACACATGCACATGCACGCGCAAGTGCATGCATGCACGCACGCACGCGCACAGGAACACACACACACACACACACACACTATTTATAGAGCTCTGTTTCTCTGGATCCCTCCCTCTCTCCGTTCTTCATTTTCTTCCCACCTCCCCACCATTTCTTCCCACGTGCTCTAAAAGCTTTTCTACCTCTGAGCAATCAAATGACAAACACATTCAAAGTGCTGCAATGTGATCACAAGGACACCTTGTTTTCTGCCTCCCCCCACCCACCCCTCGCTCTCTCTCCACACTTTTCCTCTTTCCCAGGGGAAGCAAATGAGGCCAAATTTTCTCTTTTCTCTTATGCGACTTAATCAGAGCGATGACGCTGGTGGCTGCTTATAGAGCAGGAGGAGATTCTTCACATAAAGCATCCTTCTTGCACAACGCATCCTCCTTCATGTTCCCATTCATTCTGCAGCCTAACAATATGTTTGGTGCCGTCATGTCGGAGAGAGCCGGGGAATGTGCATGCGAATATGAGTAAGAATGAGTTCAAATCTACAAGCGGCACACATCTGGACGTCATCGACTGTCTGGCGTACTGGGATCTTATCGTAGCCTCGCATTATCGATCAGAACAAATCTCACACTCACGCATCTGCTGTTTCCCCAAGAGCTACTGTGTGAAGGTTGTCCCGATACCAACGCCGCAACTGTGTGATATGCATCAAATCCCTGGTATGACATAGCATTGATACACCACTGTGAGTAGAGGACAAAGCTGTTGTTTTATTAATATTCAAGGATGAAAGACAGTTCTGTGGTAACCTTTACTCTTGTGTGACCAGAATAATTTATGGTAAAATCTAGTAGAGGTCATGACCCTTCTACGTATCGTGGTACAGATGCTAAAAAAAAGGTGGAAATTAACATTTGGGAACCTGGAACCTGTGAACCAGTAAAAGGGAGACACCCCAGCTGAAAATGGTAAAAAATTAATAAATAAATATAAATAAAAAATAGCCCAAAATCTCCAAATTGATCAGTGCATGAAAAACAATGTTTTTGCCTCGGGTGTCTCGCCTTAAAGGTCCAGTGTGTAGAACCTGGCAGTATCTAGCGGTGAGATGAGGAGATGGCAACCAACTGAATCCTATCCCGTGTGCCAAGCGTGTTGGAGAGCTAAGGTGGTTGACGCAAAAATGCAAAAGGCCCTCTCTAGAGCCATTTGGAGCAGAGCCAGTGCATACGTGGAAAGTGAGTGGTGAAGCAAGAGAGAGAGCGGTGGCGACAGGAGTGAATAGCGTTATTGACTCCGGCCCAAGCAGGAAAAGTTAACAGAGTTTGGTTCTTGGTTCTGGGCTACTGTAGAAACATGGCTGTGCAACATGGCAGACTCCATGGAGAGGGGACCCGCCTCCTCTGTAGTTAGAAAAAGCTCATTCTAAGGCAACAAAAACACAACAATTCTTATTTTCAGGTGATTATACACTAAAGAAAACACATTTATTAACATTCTATTCCATTTCTGCCAATAGATCCCCCTAATAATTTATTGTAATCACAGTTTTCTTAACTTTTCTGTCAAACAACTAATCAAAGAACTTCAGCACTAGACTACATAGCTCACTGAAGCAGGGTTAACAGCAGGGACATGAGAACTAGCTCAAAGTGATGCAACATTTGCATCAGCATTCACTAAGTTCAGATTCACTCCGTTTAACTAAACACTGTAAATCTCAACACTGTGACATTCTGGTTATTTTCACTGCAGTAGTCCATGGGAGATTGTCACATCTTATTCATTTATTCATCAAGCTGTCAAGGCTATCCTTTTTTCTATTCAACCTCCTATGCAAATCAATCTATTGATCAATCGACTTCCACCTGACCATGCATTCATCCGTTATGTCTGCAAACATTTAGCATGGGTGGTCACATACTGTCTCAACATGAAAGAGCAGCCACTTGGCTCAAACTTACATCAGTAGCTAGGAGGAGTGCCTCAGGCGCACACAACACAGCTACTTCTCATTCACCAACATTACCCAACTACTGTGTGCGCATCTCCCGGTGTCTATGTGTTTCTGTGCAATTGTGCATGTCTGTACCTATATGCCTGCACATATATATGCAGACATATGGGTACAGGCATGTGTGTCACTATGAGTGTGTGACAAGGTTGTTCTATTCTGCCTGGAGCACGATGTGAAGCAAGAAGAAGATTTGCGAACACCCGGGAAGAGAATCAGTATGGACACGTAGGTTTCGGTCACAAAGACGCCTGGAGTGGTTGTACGTGGGTGCGTGTGGCCAGCGTCGGGCTTTACCTGGAGCCTGACATATAAAACAGACAGTAGAAAAGACAGCTGCGGCACTGAGAGAGAGAGAAGGAGAGGCAAGAACAGAAAAAGAACAGAGAACTGGTCAGAGTATGCAGAGGGAGAGCGGCAAATTGAGAAAGAAACCACATAAACAAAAAAAAAGAAGACTGACAAGAAAGACAGGCAGAACAAAGTGGAGGAAAAAACAGGCAGAAGTGGACAAGTAGACAAAACAGCAGAAAAGGGGAAGAAAAAAAAAGAAAACAAGACACAAATTGGATGTGAAAGGCCCTCTAAAACATAGCCAATTTTTTCCTCTTTGGTCTGTATTTTGAAGAAAATAAAGCTCACTTTTTCCCTGAGCACGGCGAGACCAAATCAATAGCGTTCCCAGTGCACGGCTATTATTTTTCAAAGGCTCCTGCAAGGGGGAGGAAAGGGAGCGAAGGAAGGGGGGAGGAGGGTGCACGAGGAGGATGTACGCGTCTTCTGCGGCACAGGGGAAGACACATGCCACATTGGTAAAATGAGTTTCGCAGGCAGTCTGATTGAGACAAAAGAAGATCGCACAGAGGATCAAACAACGTGGAAAACAGGATGCTTATCAGACTCACCTGTAAATCAGGCAGACCTTAAATGCCTAGCCAATACATAGATAAAGCATTCATCTAAAGCCGAGCATCATCGTAGCTGATACCAGTAGTATTCAAACAGTATGCCTGTATTGATGTCTTAGTCGTGCTGAATTTTGGGTGTATGTTTGAAGTGTTTTCTCTCCTATGAGGCATAACCTATAGAGCTGCTTTGAAGCAGCGGTCTGTTTGATGTGACGCACACCTCCAGCCTTAAGGATTCTTTGTTCAGAGCCAGAGGCTTCTAACTGTATCGCTCCCCTCCTTTTATAACAACACACACCTGATGCACACAAACAGTAGGCATGCATACATAAACACAGCCCCCAAACAATCCCGTTCTTTCATTCTCTCAATAGCATTCTTCTCCTCCGCTCGCTGTCTGAGCAGCACCAGATCACAACCTGACAGATGGATGACATCTTCTATGCCTTAGCAACCAAAAACCTGCGAATCAGCTGGGTCACAACCCCCCCGCCTCAGCAACTGTCCCCTCCATATCTGAGGCAGATGAGAGGGAAGCCTCGTGAAGCTCCGGCGGTCAGGAGAAGCGTGACGGCCGGCGCAGTCCAAGAGAGAATGACGTTTTCCCTCTCTCTCACACCTTTTCTGCCTACATACATATTTATCCCACATTAAGAATAAAGGGGATGAAGAGTGGCGGCTCAGCAAATTGTTTTGACGACTCTGAACTCCATTTAAAATCAAAATCTGCTCAGAGCAGTGGATTTGCATGTCTTTTTTCTCCTTCTCTCTCAGCAACATGTTGATTTTTTTTTTTTTTAGCAAGAGATGTAAGGAAACAGAGCGGTGAACTCAGGGAAAATGTTCACAGAGTTTTTATGCTTCCACTTAACCGGTGTTTATCTTACGATCCAAGTAAGTCAGCGCTGAGATGAAAAGGGAGCGGTTATGTAATAGCAGCCAAAGATGAGCTCCACCAATGAACATTCTGATAGGAGACTTCTGCTTAGTAACATAATCACACTGAACGACGCAGAGAGGAGAGACAGAGAGAGGAAAAGAGGGTGAGGGATGCTAGCAGGTAGAGGGAGAGAGAGAAGGATGCACTGATGAGTGAGACTCGGTAGGTGACGAGGGACAGTGAGCTGAGAAAGACGATATTTCAGCTTACTCTACAGTATTGTGTGCATTTTTTTGTGAGCCTGTGACTGTGCCTTTGTTTGATGTCGCCATGTGATCCTCAGACCTTGAGCTCCGACGGGAGGCAGGAAGGCATCGACACCCACCTCTGCACCCACCTGCAGCTACTATACAATGCTGCCGGTCTCCTGGGCAACAGGCTGGGAATAACAGCAATGAGGTGTCAGGGTGATACCCATCATTCATTGTGCGCGTGCGTGTGCGTGTGTGTGTGTGTGTGTGCGCCTATGCAAATGAACGCAGTATTTGTACAAGGCTCCTGCTCCCAAATGTGTGTTTAAAATTCAATCTTAAGAAGACTCTAATGTAAATACAGCCAATAGAAAAAGACATTTCTAAACACACCAGAGTCCTACAGTTAGAAACCTTGGAATACACTATGACCACTATTGGGTCAGTACAGTCAACGTATACTCATACAATGGTTCGTATGATATCTTACGAAAAGTTATTCCTCATTTTTCATGTGTTTTTCCTACGAATGTCCAGCAACATGTGACGCACGTGTGATTTTCTGCTCCAGTCTTTTCAAAATAAACTTCCATCTTCACAGGAAACAACTCGGTTAGGTTTAGGCAACAAAACTACTTAGTTAGGTTTAGGAAGAGATCGACTTGGTTAGATTGAGGCAACAAAAATACTTAGTTAGGTTAAGGCAACATAACTACTTAGTTAGGTTTAGGGAAAGATCAGGGTTTGGGCTAAAACTGGGCGTAACAAGTACGGAGGTTATGTGACAAAATAAATCTACGTTGACTTCTGGTTTCACGCGAGACACGAACACCAGTCTCATGGGCGAAAGTACATTGTTTTTTGACCCACCCATCTATCCCGATCTCATCCCTGCGGGTGTTTATCGCTCTTTATAGTTCCTGGTTCACAATTACTTGGATTACATACAAATTGATTTTGTGGGATATGAATTACAGGGCATTACTTTTCGTAGGTATAGCTACGAACAGTGTTTGAGAACAGCCTGGCACAGTAAAGAGCAACCTAAGCCACTAAAAGAAGCTCTAAGTTTACAGCTTTGATGCCATTGTCACTGCTCACTTTCTCTCTTTTCAGAGAGGTACAACTTCAGTTCATCAATGAGATCCATTAGCCTCTGGACAAAAGTCACTGAAGAACTCCCGGACAACATTTTGGGAAATGCGGTTAAAATGCTTTCTTGCCAAGGGTTAGCGTCACTTAGAAAAAGACTGGAAACAGGTAGCCTGGCTCTGTCCAAAGGTAACAAAATGTACCTCTAAAGATCACTAATTAACACATTGCATCTTGTTTCTTTAATCCATACAAAAACAGAAGTGTAAAAACAACAAATTCTGTTATTTAGGAGGGTTGTGTACCAGACTATTTCATGGCCAGGAGCAGTGATTTCCTGAAGTCATGTAACTAATTTAATTTCTTCCTGTATAAGAAATTACAAGATTCCATGTTATGAAAGTAGCAAGAGACACATTTTATTACACAGCAAAACTGTATTAAAAATGTAATTTTGCTCACCATCACTAACCCATAACCTTAATAGCCAAATGTCCAAACAATGAACAGCAGGCTATTAAGGCCAGTTGATTTATCCATCAAGGATGTAAAGAGGTTTTTCACAGAAACAAAATAAAGAGGCTATGCTTGAGTAAACTTTATAGCCTGCTGGTTCAGTGTGTGTTGGAAGCAGGCAATATTCTGTGGGGAAATGCCATTAACAACTACTGAAACATTAAAAGAAATAATTCCACAGCGCTATGTTCACTTAGTGGATCATTTCAAGCTGTGTATAATATCCCTATAAGAACCTTACAAGGACTTAGAAAGCATTTGTCAGGGTTTAGCGATTTTAAAGTGACATTATCATATTTAAACTTCTGTCTAATTTCTAACGTCACTATAACATTTAAAATTCATTATAGTTCTCTGTCATAAAGTATTCGTGACTTCCAAGTATATTCTTTATCATTTAGTAATTCAATTTATTGTAGCTATAACATGAAGTGTATTTTTCTCATTGCTATACTTATAAATGTACTACTGGGCTTCTTTGAGGTATTATAGCAGTTTATTTTGCCAGATCTTATGGCAGCAACATATGTTTCTTTACAGCCTGAGTGAAAAATACCGGTGGCCGATGATTGGATGATTGTGCCACTTCATTCACGTGACACTACGGTGAGCCATGATGAGAGGCTCCTCAGTAGAGCCTGGAGATCCACAAAGAGATGTTGTTTGTAAGTGGATTGACAGAGGGATGGATAGATGGATGGAGGGATGATGAATTCCTCTGGTCCATCACTGGGCAGCTCAATCACAGCAACATTATTGTCAAAGCAAACACAAAGCCGCCGTCATGCGTTACGGGGCAACAGCACGGCTGATTTCACACTATGAAGAGGTGTGACGCCAGATGTCACACACTTCAGCTACACACTCACGCCATGCATTACAGAGAAGATGATTCCGTAAGGAACGTCTATACTAGAAAAAGTGGAAATCACAAATGCTACACTACATGTTTAAGTGTGCTAAAACTTTATATGTCACAAATCAAATATGTGGCTTCTGAGTCGGTTCTGACGTTTTCATATGATCGATTGGAAAACGATGAGACACTAAACTGCAAAAAATTCTACATGAGCTTAGTCAATGAGCCATCTTCTGATGATCATTGCATTTAAATGTTGCTGTTTTCACGCTGCATTCACATATACATTGCTCTCAAATAGCTATATGTCGTTGGAGAAACACCATTTGGGGGTTGCGTGATGCAGAAAAAGCACATTTGAACCGAGTATGTCTCCGCTGAACTTTCCTGCTCTCCGTTATATACTGTGGTGACATTTTTCACTTGCACTGATCCCTTCACCCACTGCTCCATTTGAGAACAAGTCGTAAAAATCCCTCGTGTTGCCCTTTCTTCGCCCCTCCACATTTCCTCTCTCTGTCCTTTCCTCTCTCTCCTTATCACCTCACCTCTCATCTATGACAGGGCGCAGGAGAACAGCTTCCAGGTCCCGATCTGTATCTCTAGAACGCTCTTCTTTGCCTTGCTCCCTCTTTTTCCATCCCCTCATGACTCCCCCTCCACCCCACCACCCTCCTCCCTATCTGCGCTCCAGTCTGTGCTCTGCGGCTCTTCGTCCATGTCAGAACAGAAACACACCCAGATCTCTATCTCTCTCTCCACTCTCTGTAGAATACACAACGTGAGACGGCCAGCTAATGATATTCGCTCTCCGTCTTCCTCCGTCAGTCTCCCTCTTTCTCTCGCTCCATGTCCCTGTGATGTAAGTGCAAGTATGTGTATGTATTCCCTGTGATTTCAGCCTCTTAAAGAATGTATAAAACCTGCATTATCAGTGCAGAAGAAGGTGTTCTGAGAGGCAGAGACAGATAACACGTAATAGTAGTCACATGCACCATTCAAAAACACACATTTATTCACTGTATGCACATATCTCCTCTGCTTTAACAGCACAAGCAGGTCCATCCAAATTCAGAGGAGCATTACAGACTAATGTGTGTGGATATGTAAAAGGTATATAGGCCTCTTATTTTGCAGAGTGCACAGGAATTTTAATGGATATGGAAATTTTTTAGGTTAAGAACATATGTTGTTTGTGCTCGAGGCTGTGTGTGTATATAAGTGCATTTGTTCCCTTTCTCCACCATCACCATTCTTTGCTCTCATGTTGGTCTTTCTGTGTGACTCACATACAAACACAAGTACCAACAAACACACACACATACACACAGGTGCTCTGGATGTTGTGGTCCTCTGCTCTGCATCACTGGCTAGTTGCCAGGGTGACACTCCATCGCAGGGTTAGGGAACAAACAGCCCATAATATAATTGGAAACTGTACAACATGACAACACTGCATGACCTGTCCTGTTACCCTGGAGACCTCCATCCACCCCATCATACTCAGCTGCACACGCCTCTTCCTCCTCTGTGAAAGGATGGAGGGCTGTGATTGGTGGCTGAGGTGCTGCTACTTGTAGCAATAAAAGAAAGTTAAAAGGAACAAATTAAAATTAACACTATTTCTGGTTTCAAGTTAAAAAAAAAAAAAAAAAAAACACTTGGAAAATTAATAATATTCCAAAAGGGAACTTTTGCTGATTAAAAATTAATTATTCTAAAAACTGAATTGCATGAGCTGGAAATCCTGCAAGCCAAATATATCACAAGAAACACTGACTTGCTGTGAAAGTGTGAATTAGAAAATCCACATAAAAAAAGGTTCAGACAGAGAAATGTCTCCTGGTGAAAGTGTCCTAGATTAACGCCGAAGCATGACTGCAGAAGTGTTGAGTGACTGAGACGGCGCATATAGTGTGTGTGTGTGTGTGTGTGTGTGTTTAGACCTACAGTATGTATGAGTGGTATACGGTGAAACACCAAGGCGCTGCAGCCGGAGCTCGCTCACACTTGCGAAGGGTTTAATCTCCAGGCCTAATAAGGATCAATGTAAATGCAGAGTGATACTGTTCTTTCCAATGACAGGACCTGCCACCGAGCTGAGAGGATCACCCAACACACACACTCCTCCCACTCAAACCAGCATTCACACTTCTCCAAGCTGCACAGCCCAACAGCTCTGTGCGTCTATGTGCGTGTGTGAAGTCAACCGATACAGACGAAGTATAAGATTGCTTATGCAACAGCAAACACATTACGATTCTCCACAGCCCTCCTATCAGATTCTCTGTATCGGTGTCATGTTTTTATACACCTACACATGAAGCAGGAGGAAAACCGACGCCGCATGCTAATGCAGCCCAGAAAACAATACTAATAATATCAGATTAGATCTCTGCCGTGAAAAGGTAGGCAGATATCTGCAGCAATGTTAAGACCACACACACACACTGTAAACGGCAGACAGATCGTATCAGACAGTAAATATGACATGCTAGCGTTACAGCTCAACAGTTCGCCATGTTTCACGTAAGTGAGTTTATCGAGACAAAATGCACAGTGTGTGTGCTCTCCGGAGCAGCAGAATATGAACAGGGCTCATGCAGAGCTGAGAGACGAACAGGTGTGATTCAGGTTCAGTTAGTGCTGGGTGTCAAACCTCAGCGTTGGCCAAAGAGTACTTAAATTGGCTTAATTCTAGGTCAACAAGCTGAAAACACAACATTTACATATCAATACCTTAAGTTTGGTCTGGTGAATGTGTATCCAGCGGATATGGAGCAACTTTTACATTCATTTAGAGTCGTGTTTCTCTTCATTAAAAGATGATCAGTGCTCCACTATGTTCACCAGCTAGTCAATAGCTTGTCTATTTACCGTTTAGTGCTGAGCGGGTAGTGTATAGTGGGGATTTTGGCTTTTTTTTTTTTACAGCAAATAGCTGGCTGCTGCATCTGGAAAAATTGAGAGCGGGGAGGTAATGAGGTAAACGCTGTGTGGAGGACGGAGCAGGCACAGCCCGTGTGCACAGCACAGCAGCGCCGGGTGGAAACCTGCGACCCCGCAATGAAAGCCGGACCGGAGAGGCCAGACACACCACAACGTTAAAGATCTAAGTAAGCTCTCTACATATATTGACCGTCATCTTTTCTTGTAAAACATCCGGTGTAATCGGAGACACCGGTGTTGTCACAAGTTTATTAACCGGTGGGGAAATCTCCTCACCGTCACATCCTAAATAGCAATTTCATCAATTTTTATTATAAAAATGTTTATTTGATTGAAGTGTACTCAAGTGTACACAATGACTTCAGGAGTTTAATGCAATGAAAAACAATTGACAATATGTTCAATTTTGGTCAGTGGTGTGTCTTCAGACTTTGCCAGCTTGTTTCACCACACATTTGCACAACACTGGTGTGAAGTCATTGAAAGTATTATACTCAGGTGCTAACTAACTTTACACCAAGCACTTGGTAAACGTGCTCTCAGCCCGACTCTGTCTCAATCCATTAAGCCAAGCGTCACTTCAGCTTAACTGCCCTCGGAAGGACCTGGCCTCAATAATGTATACAGCCATACAAGCCTCTATTACTCACAATTAATAATACATGGACTGCCTGGCCGGCTATCCCCATCTCACTATTCTTTGCTGCTCCCGATCCCTGCCTGTTAACAGTGATGGGCTGCACCATCTGGCACTGAGGAGAGGCCAAGGGGCTGCGGGTGCAGGAGGTGCAGGAGGAGGAGGAGGAGGAAGGGGCTGGTGAAGTTCACAGAAAGTGTAGAGTTGAAGTAATACACACAACTTTGTTTAAAAAGAAAAAACGTCTGAAAACTATTTCGAGACGAGACGCTGCAGTGACCTTTCGTGATATCAATAGCAGACAATGTTCATTTACTTACAAACGAGTGCATGAGAGAAATTAAATTTGGGAATGTACTGTAGCTATTCAGGGACTGTGGGCGTATTAACTGCGAGTGGATGAATGTGTATCTAAACTGCACTAACTGTTGAGAAGGTCAGCCATCACATTCTATCAGCTTTACTTGTGCTGCTGCCCATCGCTGCGAGAGACTCGCTGTGCTTTAATGATATTATCGAGTCCTGTGTTCTCTCCCCCGCTCACTATTACCGAATCTCCTTCTATATGTCTGCCCATCCCTCTGTAACTGTGTTCGTCTGTGTCCCAGTACCATATGGTGTATGGGCAGCTGCTCTACGGGCCTGTCAAGTTAACAAATAGTGGTCCCTTATGGCAAGTAGTACAGCAGCGTCTTCAGTGTCAACTGTGTGCTTTGTGTGGTTGTGTTTGTTTGTGTGGTTGAGCTAGTGTTTGGAGAGAAAGGGAAAGGGAAGGACAACACTGAAAGCCTAAAATAAGTGTTGCTAAAAAGACAAACATGCAAGTCCCTCTAGATTAATACTCTGCTATAATGTTGCAACTCACTTTTTTTAACTGCCCAATTGTTTAGTGATGTCAAAAGAAGTTCCCAGCGACTAATATGTCTTCAAATGGCTTGTTTTGCCCAACCAACAGCCCAACACCCCATCACATTTGATTTAAAAAGATATCAATCTCTGAACCCATCAGCTATCGATCTGACAACAGATAAGCCTCCAGGGGTGAGGGGCTATATTTATGGTGCTCCGGTGTAGCCAGCAGATATCCAGGTCAAGACTTCCTTTCTCATTGTTTACAGTCCGATTAGCAACTTGAGTTGAGAGAGGACATCAACGATCAGATTGTTTCACAAGTAGCCAGTTTACAAGCTCATTTTGAACCAATAAAAAGCTAAATCACTGTCAGACGTTAGCCGGTGGGTTCCCAGACTGCATTTCGGCCAATGTGTTCCGCCTCATTTGTTCTCCACACGGACTGTTTACCTGCATTCAACCAAAGCCTGCTTGAACGTCATTGATCAATACTACTCGGGCTACAAACGGAAACCAGAATGCTTTCAATACCAAAATCTTGTCCTGTTGCCTGCATGTAAATGCAGAATCTGTTTTTAGAGAATCAAATGATATACAAGGGAGAAAGAAAGAGATAAAGTGTTTTGCAATCTTGCTTTCATAAAGGTAGTATCTAAGGTAGGTTCAATATATATACACAAGAGCTGTTAAAGTAAGCGTGATAATAACGCAAGCTCATTTTAATGCCACTAATTTCTTTAATGCAACTTGCGATTTTTTATTAACTTTTAAAAAATACACCGCCGTCAGGCACCTGGCCACTATTCAATCTTTCAGAGGTTGTAGAGGGCTCAGTTTTAAAGCTAGAGTGAAGATACTGGAATTATATGAAACTAGAAAAACCTAACAAATTCATGACCTTCGTGTTTCGCATGATGCTCCAAACTTACACTAAATTTTGGAGAGGAATCTTCATTTTTCAGTGCATATTAGCAAGTTGTGGTGAAACTGATCTGTGTGTATTGTCAACATTATTTTTTTGTAAATGTAAATAAGTCTTTATCATTAACAAAACAGGTAATTTAGATCAGATAAGCTGATTTTCCCGAGGATTGGACAAAACTGCATCTAAGATTAGAGGTTAGAGGAGTTCAGGTTGGGGACGTGAAGCATCACCAGTGAGGAAAGGGGGCGGGGAGGAACGGGTGAGTGAATGAATGAGTGCAGATGGATCCGTCATTGATCTGTGTGATTGTGGGGGGACACAAGCAGGGAATTGAGAAACGAAAAGGCCCAGTAGAGAAACAGACAAAGTGCTGGACAGAAGAGGTGGAGAGTACAGTGAAGGCCTGAGCGCTGCTCTGTCACAGATAGATGGAGTGTGATTAACAGCAGTTGAAAAAAGGCTGTCCACTCAGGACCCTGACATCACTCACTCAACTACTAACACACACATCCACCGCCGACTGAAGCAGTCACTCAAGCAGCACTCTGGGAAATGAAGCAGCCGATTCTCAGAATAGGGTGACCTTCTCCCACCATGCACTGCTCTGTGAGAATAAGTCCTGCTTTGATGATGTCGATGTCAGCGTTGCTTCTGTTGCTGTTACTTTGACTCTTTGAATGTAAATGTGCTCACTTTACTTTTTATTATTAATTTACCTATGTTTTTTTTGCTCAACAGGATGCTAATTTTGATTTAATTTAGATTTTTTTTATATTTTCTGACCTTCATTAACCGATTATTAACCATTAACACACAAGATTAGTGCGTGGCATGCAGCGGTGCGCCAGCTGCAGTGTATGAGCATAACAGACAACTGAGTCCCCAGTTCACCTGTCCGGGAGAGTTAGCAGCCACAATGCTGCGTGTATTGTCGAGGACACATGCAGCCACTTTACCAGTCTTCGCTGCCAGTTGTCAGCTGTGTGTCTGCCCAGCGTAACGTTACTCTGTCAGCACGGCGTAACTTTGGCGAGTGTCCAACAGACCGTGTGTATGTGGCGGCGGTGAGTGTGCGGTTGTCGGTGGCGCTGTAGCTGTGATCGTAGCTGTAGCAGTGTGTGTACAGTTTATTTGTCGGTGAATGAATGCTACAACTCCTCAGCTCAAAACCCGAGCAAACTTCCTGTATCTTGCAACGCTGCTTCAGACTCTCTTAAGGTGGGCTGTTAAGGTGGAACAGCTATTTTCCTTTAAGTGACAAGCTACTCCTCTGAGTTTAGCTCAGCTTTTTAGCTATTTTTTTTAGATTTCTTTTAACCGTTTAATCGATAGCATTAAATCGGTTAAAATTCTTTATGTCGGTTAGCGGTTAAACGGTTAATTATTAACATCCCTACTGCACATCTATGTGGAACGTTCACATTGGAGAACAGAGCTTCAAGTGCGTGCAAGCAACTTATCTCCAGCTAAACAGAAAAGGAAGTCTTCCAGACCTGGAGCCCAATGCATACCGTGTGTGTGCGTGTGTGTGTTCAATGTGGGGATGCAGCAACAGATTAAAAGAAGAAGCGAGGTTGAGGCTAACCGGACAGTCAGAAATGCCAGTGTCTACCCTCGACAACGTAACCTTGACAGCTGTAAAAAAGATACAAGCGGACATCTAATAATGCAAATGCCGAGGGTTCGCTGGCCTTTACAGCCTCAGGGCATGCTGTCTGTTACGGCTCGCTTTTACACAGGGGGGCACCGAGAAGAAGGAGGAGAACATGCTGAGGTTACTGTATATGCTGCACACAGACATCCTATTGATATCTTCTTTCCGTGTCGCACTTTTCTATCCTGCAGCTATACCGACAACAAACTATACCTCTCCATGACTTCCTCCCTCTCATTCGTCGTTTCCTATCTCTCCCGTTTGCTCCGTCCACCTGCACTAATGGATGACAGAAGACAAATTACAGCCCTGGAGTCAGTGTGTGTGAGAGGCTGTGTGCACATCGGGAGTGTTCATGTGTTCATGGCTGCGTGAGCATGAAGAAAAATGTACGATGTTTAAGTGTTAGAAGGGGCGTTGAGTGTGTGAGTGGCTTTACCAGTTGGGACGTGTGTAACAATGTGTGTGAAAAAATCCTTCTGGGCTGCATATATGTGTGTGTGTGTGTGTGTGTGTGTGTGTGGGTGTGTGTACAGATGTGCACAGCGTGAAATCACAGGCAGCTGTGGTACGTGTGAGAATAGGTGGTGAAAGAAGCTGTTACTCGCCTATAGCATGGCACCCATGCTCCTCCTCCTCTTTTTTCCTCACTTGCTTTCTTTTTCTCACATAATTCATTCACTACCATCAGCTGTTAGTTAGTAGTAATAGATTTTGGTTTATTTTTAAAAAGAAATGTGATCAGCATTTTGAATTAATAAGTTAAAATATGTTTAAAAAATCACCATTTACAATGTAACTATCATGTAGCTTAAAGGTGCTCTATATCCAGAGCATTAATATATCAGTAAACAACTATTTGCTATGTAAAGATACAGAGGAGTAATGTCTACCTGAGCAGAGAATGAAGTCATTCTCCCTCTGTTTGTGTTGTAATCAGAGTTTCTCTGTGCTTTGTTGACATAGCCGGGCGCGCTTGTTTTTATAGCATGTTTGTGCATGTGAGTTGCCCCAGTGGCTATCTCACGGCCACTGCTCTACACTGCTGTCATACGGCGGTTACAGCTGATAACAACGTCCCGACCAACGTCATCATCGCGGAAGCGTAGCACCCACCCTCCGATTCCCCACCAGGTTAACACTGTTAGCTCTGTCAGCACTGTTAGCACCGTTAGCTGCGAGCCGCTGGCTGAGACCCATGCGGAGGCAATAGAAACGCTCCAAATCTCGCATTTCGCGCCTTAACGCATTTATCTACCATTTACCATTTATCTCTGGGGTAAAATCAGCAAGGAGAGGAGTGTTTTCACCCTATTTTTCTCCTCATTTTCAGACCTTGTTTACAGTAAACTACAATGGCTAGTGTGTTCTTGGCAACAGAATAACATTTTAACACTGTACATAGGGACATATAACAAGATATGAGTCTACAGACATGCTAACGGCTCTGTGAGGCTGTACTTATAGGCACAGCGGTGATTTGAGCTAAACGCTAACATCAGCATGTAGCAGCAGTACAGCTGAGGCTGATGGGAATATTATAGAGTTTTGCAGGTAATTAGTCCTATTACAAAGTATTGGACAAATTGAAATTTTGGCCAGATGGTGGCATTAGATGACAAGTCAGAAGATCACCAAAGTTAGTACAGTTCATCCTAAGGGGGGGGCATTAATGTGTGTACCATATGTAATGGTAATCCATCCAATATTTCACACACACAATGGCGCTCGAGGAAAAGTCAGGGGATCACCAAAGCCATGAATGTCTGTACAACATGTTATGGCAATCCATCAAATAGTTGTTGAGATACTTCAGTCCAGACGAAAGCGGCGGAACCAACCGACAGCCTTACTTATACAGAAACACCTGAATCTGATACTTAGTGTGAACTTCCTGTTCCTATAAGGCCTCAAGCTCATCTGTCAGCTCAGCACACAGACTCGGGGAGAAAAAGGGAAAACAAAGAGAGGAGAGTGTATATACTGTATGTGTGTGTGTTTTCGTATGTGTGTGTGCTTTGTATGTTAGTGAAGGGGTGTCCTGTGGAGAACTCCAGACACAACAGGCTTTTCCCTGCAGGACTCTGTCTTACCGTGACAGCCTGATTAACATCAAACCCACACCTTCTCTCACACACACACACACACACACGCACAAGTCCACAAATCACCACACATCGGGAGTCACATCTCAGGGGAACATTATCACAGCTGCACACACACACATATGCGCACAGCCGCGCAGCAAATCATTCAAGCTTATCTCCCACCTGTTTAGCATTTTTCAGATACGTGCCTGTGTGCGTACGCGACATCATATCAGTATCAAGCCAACACAAAGGAAATCATTTATTCACAAATGTATGCGTTCAAAGAGACACCCGGCGTTAATGCGCAAACTATCGACACTGTTGGCCCAGTGATAATTAGCTGTATCTCTGGTTGACCGCGACGAGGCCATAATAGCGAGAATGTAAATATCATTTCCTTTGCCTCAATCCTGTCGACACCACCATCAAAGCCTGGCTGGCATTTAGGCAAATCTCTCACTTTAAGCCCCAGAGAAGGGGGTCACGGCACTGCCCCCACTCCTCCCTCGGACCGCCGCCCCTCCCTCCGCAGAGCTCACGGACTCGCGACAGAGATAGAGCTTGACATTTCCCTCCGAATGAAGAAGAAGGAGAAAGCAGGAGAGGAAAAAAATAGCAGGGATTAGGCGGCAACGGGCAGACGGAGTTAGAGATCTGAGGAGAGGAAAAAATGGATCAATACGAGAGGTCTAATAAAGGGAGGATTTATTGGCACCTTGCAATAATGTGAAGCGACGTCAATACAGCTCAGGAATTGTCTTTAAGAAGGGAGTGGAAGCAAAAGAGAGCTCATGCTTTCTTCAGCACCACGGAGAGCTCCTGGTGTCGGCTTATGCAAACAGCACCGGGACAGCTCCTTTAAGTCTCCGGGAGTGACCTTTCACCCGCTTTCAAGCTAGTAACTGCTCCCTCATTCCCTTTCAGCAGTCAACCTCTAGCCTTGAGTCTTTACCTGTTAATTTCATATCTGTTACAATTTTCTCCCTCCACATTTTTTTTTTAAATATAGTCAAGTTGTAATCGCAGAATTGGATCTTTCATATAAGAAACACAGCGTCCCAAGTCAGTTGATGGTTGTTGTTTATTTCACACTTTTACATTTCTCTTAGGGCTGTCAATCAATTAAAACATTTAATCGTGATTAATCACATGATTGTCCATAGTTAATCACAATTAATCACACATTTTCTATCTAAAATGTACCTTAAAGGGAGATTTGTCAAGTATTTAATACTCTTATCAACATGGGAGTGGGCAAATATGCTTGTTTTATGCAAATATATGTATATATCTATTATTGGAAATCGATTAACAACACAAAACAATGACAAATATTGTCCATAAACCCTCACAGGTACTGCATTTATATGCTCAAATCATAAAATGGCAAACTCAAGCCCAACAGGCAACAACAGCTGTCAGTGTGTCAGTGTGCTGACTTGACTACGACTTGCCCTAAACTGCATGTGATTATCATAAAAGTGGGCATCTCTGTAAAGGGGAGACTCGTGGGTACCCATAGGACCCTTTTTTATTCATATATCTTGAGGTCAGAGGTCAAGGGACCCCTTTGAAAACTGCCATGCCAGTTTTTCCTCACCAAAATTTAGCACAAGTTTGGAGCTTTATTTAACCTCCTTCGCATGCTAGTATGACATGATTGTTACCAATGGATTCCTTAGGTTTTCTAGTTTCATATGAAACTAGTATCTTCACTCTAGCTTTAAAACTGAGCCTGCTATAACCTACAAATCACAAGCTGCATTAATGCGTTAAGAAATTAGTGGCGTTAAAACAAATTTTGCATTAACTTTGACAGCCCGAATTTCTCTAAAACCTTCTCTCCTTCTTGTATTTGATTTTGATTAACACTATACAAGCAATACACTACTACAGGATGAAAAAGAAACTACAGTATATAAAGTATAAAATCCCTGAAGAACAGAAGCAAGCAGACACACACACAAGAAAAAAAAAACACAAAAACACACACAAAGCTGCCGTCAGCAAAAGTCGTGCAGCTACTGTCAGCACAGTAGGAATCACTAGGATTCATCTGAGGGTCTGTATAGAGACACACACACACACACACACACACACACACACACACACACACACACACACACAGAGACACACACACACACACACACACACACACACACACACACACACAGGAGAAAAGCAAACGTTTAAATCGTTCAACACCTTCCTGAGGACTGTGCGAATATGGCTATCTACACTTTGGATTTTTCACATAATGGAAATTCAGGATCTCACACACACACACACACATTTACAAAGGGATCCCAGGGCTGATGGAAGAAGACTTTTACCCCTCTCTCCTTCATCACCTTTCCCTCTGTTGCTCTCCTCTCTTCATGTGTCTATAGCCTGACAGGATCTGCAGGATACCCCCCTCTTTTCCACAATCGCTTACCCTCCTCCTCCTTTTCCTGCCCTTCCTCTCCCCTCCTCTTCACTCCCCTGCTCTCGGTGCCCCGGCTCTCATAGCTCCCCTGCTCCCTCCATCTCTCTCTGTCAGCTCATTAAGCTTGACTTATCTCACGGTGCAAAGCGGAAATTAAATCCTGGGCCCTGAACCCCCTCCTTCGCCTCTGCCCCTCGTTTTCTTGTTCTTCAACTCCCCCACCAGCCCCTCCACCCACCTTACCCATGTAACCAAGTCAACAGAGGTAAATGAAGCATTTTTTATAGCGTTGTTGCCGTGTTTGTTCGTAAATGGAAATCAGAACGCCTGGCTGCTTTCTGGTGGTTGATGCAGATGTAGTTTTGAACTGAAAGGCAGATCATGGGTACTGTAATGTTTATCACTATGGGGAAAAAAAAGTCACAGTCAATTAGCTATCAGTTTATTGGTGGTTTTGGAAGCAGCCGTCTCTCTGTAAAACATCCTTCTCTTCTTTTCTCTTTCTCAATCTGTGTTTCTCTTTTAACTTTCCTTTCCTTTGGGTCTGTCCAGCTCTCCAAAAGCTCTCTCCCTCCACTCCTGCTTTTAACCGGGAGGGCAGTAAAAGTTAATGTATGCGATAGAAGAGTAATCAGGGTATTCTTAAGCAGTAAGACCATGCTGCACAGGGAATCACGGCAGATTAAGGAACTGTATTTGGCAGCATTAACATGAAATCGTTCCATAAGCTCTGCTAATTCAACTTCACCGGAGGAGAGGGGAGGTTCTCCCCTCAAACAACACCCGCAGAGTCCCCGTTACTAACGTACCGCAGAGACGCACACACTCTTGAGCACCCACAAAAAGCCCCCAATCTAGGCCCCTGCTTCATTCTGTGTCCTCCAGCTTCATTCATATCTGACAAGCTTAAGGTGTAGTTAAGCATTTAGCATCGCCTTGGCACTCTGCTCGGCAGTGACGCATACTGCAGAGTGCTGTTGATTCGTCAGCAGCCAATAGGATTAGCAACACAGAGTGTTGCATTGTGGGCATTCTCACGCCTGGGAGGTATGGCTCACTCAGTGAGGCAGACATTGGTGTTTAGATGTTATTCAGCAACGATGAATGGATAACCAAGAAGGAGAACGGAGCAGAAAATGACAGGAATGGAGAGTGTGACCTGAATCTGCTAATCCATTCATTGATAGTCATAGATCAGACTGCAATGAAAGGAAAACATTTGCAATGGGACAGATACATTACGTCAGCGCCGACACCACATCGTCTATTCTATTGTGTGACTATAGGGTGAATCTAACTTTGCATTAAATGTTAAACGTGAAAACATGAAATGAGAATACATGTTACCATAGCTGTGTACGACAGCTCATCTGGGACAAACACTGTATCTCACAGTGGTGTAGCTTAGTTGTATTTCATTCATTTATATGGACCATAGATTCATAGATTTAGGTAAATATAACTGATGTAGGCATGTTTAGTATCAAAATCATCACTTATTTTAGCTCAACCTGGTCTCTTGTCAATTATAACAGTCACTTCGTACATCAACAGGTAAAATAGAAGGTATCTAAAAACAATACTTTTAAAAAAGACATCTAATATTTTAGGTTTTTCCAATGTGCTGCACAAAAACAGACAGACTTATCCACATACTATCATCTTCATTTATCTTAAAATATGCTACTCTCACACAATGATTGAAGTTCTTTAAATACTAATGCCAATACGAAATTACAAATTTGGTTCCAATGCCAAAAAATAATAATATATTTTTTCAATACCTAACTTTAAAGGTGACATGTCATGAAAAACTCACTCTTTCGATGCTAGTGCACATGCATTTGGGTATCCAGAGTACCTACCAACCCACAAACTGTGAAATAAGACAACCCATTCAGTTTTTTTTTGGGCTGCCTAGATCAGAAAACATGTGATCCAACAAGCTATTCAGATTCAGCTCCCCTTCCTATGTCACATGCAGGCTCATTAGAATATATCGCCCTCAGCTTGAGAACTACCTTCGTAAAGGTGCATCATATTTTTCTCGCAACCCAATCAGAGCAGACTGGGCTTCTTTTTTTTTCGGGAAGGGGCCTTAATGAGATTTTTTTTTAACATTAAAGCATGTAAACATGTTCTAGCAGAAACCTAAAATACAAGTATGAACCTGGACATGAGCACGATATGTCCCCTTTAAGACAGTATTGTTTTTGTTATTGTTTTCTACAAAATTATTATTTTTGTATTTAACAAAAGAGGGCAAAGTTCTCAAAAGTTTCATGGTAATCGAAACACAAGCTGCCATACAAGACCTTTGTTGATATTAAATAGTGTAAAGTTGGTTCTCAAGTTTTCTTTATATAAATCAGGAACTATCTGAACATGAACCCGGGACGTTGCGGTTAATGGTCAGCATCTAAACCCCTAAGCTATGGGGGTTCCCCCCCGATCAAAGAATAAATCAATAAGATAACAAATCCGACCAGACATTAAATGGCAACTTCTTTTGCATTTGATAACTCTTAATTTTGGTCGGTATTGAGGTCTGTTATCCAGCCAATACAATGTCACTATAAAGTCTGCTAGGATTGATCACTGGAGCAACACACGTGGATGATGTGGTGTCTGTTGATTTATCAATTAAGTGTATTAAATGTTTTCCTTTTGGCCTCCTGATGCCCGACTTTTGGATTTACCTGGCAGGCAAAAAAAACCCATTACTGACTGTATGAATGCAGCGTGAGAACAAACACACTCGCAGCTCGTCCTGAGATCAAACAGCCTGCAGAGCTCTGGGGAGCAGAGAGGCAGAGAGGAGAGACACCTGGCCTGCAGTGAACAAGGAGCACCCACTGTGGACCACACAGCGACCAGCAGACACATGCAACGATACGCCGGTCATACGAGAACATACTAAACAGAGAGACAATATTTACTCTCCATCTGACAAAACACATGTACTCAGATGGATGTGCATGTACCGGAAAAAAAACACACACAAACACACATTATCATGGCATCTTTACCAGATACACAGATGAACAAACAAACAAAGACAAACAAATAAACAAACAGCAGATTCACATAATGGCTGCCGCAGAAACAGCAGACCATACAGTAGCTCTCTCTCTCTCTCTTTCTCTCTCTCTCTCTCTGGGGAAAGTAGAAATAGACAGAGTGAGGGATTTAGAGAGAGGGAGTGAAAGAGTGTGTGGGTGAGCGCCAACACTCAACAGAAAGCAAAAAAAAAAACATCAGAACATGTCTGAGTGGATTATAACTATACCACGTCACAGGGGAATGGAGCGGGAGGAAGGAAGGAGGGAAGAAGACGGAAAGGTAGGAACGGTGAAGAGGAATGAGAGGATGGTTGAGACTGCACTGTTGTACCTTTCAAACGTTTATCACTTTGAAAAAACACCTGCACATGGGAACATACAGTGCACAAACATACACTGATAAAGACTCAAACTATTCATTCTGTCACTCTCTGTCTGACAGCTCCTCTCCACACACACACACACACACACACACCGCGGCAATACTAATCTCCCTCTCTGAGTTATATCCCATCCCTTCTCCACCCCAACCCCCCCCCTTTCTATCCCATCCAATAGCCCCCATTTTAAAAATCTGCCTCTGCAGAGGGCGCCTTCAAAGCCCAGTAATCTGTCTGGGGAAGCAGCAATGAGTGAGAAGGGGGAGTATAGCTCTGGATTAGATCCCCTCTCTTTTTTTCCCCCCAAAATAAAACCCCCTTTTCATTTTCTCCCTTCGCCTCAGCTCCGGCCCCACATGTACTAACTACAGGATGTGATGTGACTCATTTTGCAGCAAGCTAACCTCCCACCCCCACCGAAAGCAGTAAGCTTAAACATTCCCCCAACGATTACGCACTGCATTTACAGTCATCAACAACAAATGATGACAAATCTCCCTCGATTCCACAGTTAACAGGTGAAATGTCGCCATAATAAGATTCTCTTTATCTCTTTGGAAATTGAAACTTAAAGGAATAGTCCGACATATACAGTATGAGAGTGGTATCGATCTTCTCATCTAACTCTCGGCAAGAAAGCAAATAAGGATGCTGTTCCAGATTATGGAACTATTGCTTTAACTAAACACAACGACATGCTCAAGAACCCCCCAAAAAAACTAATATATTGGCAAGGAATTTCGGGGCGATAATTCAAATTCAATGAATACAAAATTTTGATGGAAGCATATTTTGACAATTTGATCATATCATGTTGTTGATTTTCAAAATGATACGGTCCAAATAAATGATTCTGAGCAAACTGTAACTGAAAACCAACAAAATAAATTTTATATTCACATTTGGCTGATTTAATAGTGTCTATCAACTATTACCATTACTTTAAAAGGTACAGTGTGTAGGTTTTGGCGATGTTACAACAGTTGCGGTTGCATATTGCAACCAACTGCTCACTCCTCTCTTTCCAAGACTGCCGTACGTGAGCCGCCGAGTGCAAAACCGCGGTAACGCCGTCAAAGAACGTATATTGCCAAGAAGTGAAAGTCAATTGTCTGTTCCATTGCAACATCAGCGCCCTGCAGCAAAGCTACACTTCCACCAGTTTGGACTGAAAGCAACTACTGGACACCAGTAAAACGTTTGCCTAAAAAGTGCAAAAGTAAAACAAAAGTATTTCTATTCTATTGTCATATTTTACCGAAATGGATGAATAATAAAATATTATAAATACAATAAGTGTTTTCAGTCCAATAAAAAGATCTTGCTTCTATACTCTTTGACGTCGTTGACCTCGCTCAGAGGTCATCCTTACCATATTAATACTACTGAGGGAGCAACGGAAGTCAGACAGCGGCTGGCAGTACCACAGTTTTGCACTCTGCGGCTCACGTTACCACAGTTTCACAAGCGTGTTGGAGAACTACGGTGGCCTTCAAGTAATGTAAAAACATGAAAGTCTCCATCTAGAGCCAGTGTTTGTTCTGTGCTACTGTTGAAACATGGCGGTGCAACATGGTGGACTCCGTGAAGAGGACCCGCTCTATATGTAGATATGAAGGGCTCATTCTAAGCTAACAATAACACAACAATTCTTAGTTTCAGGTGATTATACACTAAAGAAAACATAGTTATGAATATCATATTCCATTTCTGCGAATAGATCCCCTGAAATGTTACACACTGTTCCTTTAAATGTAATTTTGCAAACATTTTTCATTACATAAATTGATACTTGTAAAATACTCTTATCAATATTGATTTCAGCCACAATCACCCTGCCTTATTTGCAGTGATATTATTTAGAAAGAAACTGATTTGGAAGATTTCCATTCCAATATATTTAAGACCCCTCTTGATGCTAAACATTAATATGAAACCGGCTGCTCCGCCCTGCCAGAGCCACAGTAAATGAAAGAAGCCTAAGCCCATGAAACGAGATCATAGAGTGATTATGAAATGTCTAAGTCCCAGAAACAAGCGTCTTAAATAGCCCCTCACAGGCAATCACAGGAGAGGTATTATGGAGTAGAGGTGTAGCTTAAAAGATTACACTCAGAAGCCCTTTAAATTAGTTTCCCTTATTGTGAACACGGGACTAAAGGTGGTGCACAAACACAGAATTAGAGCTGAAAAAGTTCAAGCCCGGGGGGGAATAGCAAAAGTACTGCAAATACTCCGGACCAGTGACTGCATGAATGAGATTAAAGCATGATGTGTGGCCGGTAGAGATATCTTTCTCAAGAACTCAACAGGCAGAAAAGAGGATGGGATGAAGAGGGGAGAGGGGGTTGGGGGAGGGAAAACCAGGGTTGAGGAGGAATACCAGTCCAGTCCCCCCAGGAATTACATTCATATTCACAACGATTCTTCAACACCTCATTTACATCCAAAGACATAATAATTGCTCAGTTTCTGCCCGGTGGCATAAATATCAGCCAAAATATTATGGATAAAAATAAATAAATAACTATAATACTAAATTACAACAACAGTAGCACTTAACCTCTACACTCCCTGTCTAAAAAAAAACACCTGATAAGCTCCTCTATTACTTGTCCACATTGTCTGTCACTCTTGTTTTGTGCATTGAGGTCAAAGTTTTAATGAATTATTCAGGCTCCAACATCCAACGTGATGTAATGTGTCTTGTATAAGTCACTACAACTGATTTTCACCCCCCCACAATCCACAATATGTCAAAAATAAACAAAAAAACCTTTGCTTTATGCACATGCATGTACCAAGCGAAGCACACTGCTGTGAAACAGGTCAGATTAGTGTGCCTTTACCTCTTTTTTTACACCTGGATTGAATATGACATATGATTATAAAAACGTTACAGCATAGTATCGTAATATTTTGCAGGGCAATATTGTATCGATACAGACGTCAAGTATCGATCTTTTATTATATAAACTATTAACCCCTTAACTATCCAATGGCCCACCGAATGAAGATAGAGCGAAGATACTAGCACCAAATTACACTAGAAAACATAGGAATTGATTGGTAACACCCATGCCAAGTTAGCTTGTCAGGAAGAGAGCTAAATAACAGCCCGAAGTTATGCAAAATTTTAGCGAGAAAAACTCTGACATGGCCATTTTCAAAGGGGGCCTTTGACCTCATGATATGTGAATGAAAACTGAGATGAACAGAGTGAAAACTGTGTAAACTTATTAGATAAAACAGATGTTGACAAACTGCGTCATTTGCAGGTGAACAAAAGGTAACATCGGCAATATATCTTATCGCAATACCCAGCATATTGCAAAATGTATAAAATCGCAATAAGATTGTATCGTGACTTAAAGGTCCCATATCATGCTCATTTTCAGGTTCATACTTGTATTTTGTGTTTCTACTAGAACATGTTTACGTGCTGTAATGTTAAAAAAAAACGTTATTTTCCTCATACTGTCTGCTTGAATATACCTGTATTTACACTCTGTCAGAAACGCTCCGTTTTAGTGCATTTTGACGGAATTGCAACAGAATTGCGTTGATAGGCAACAGCTTGTGTCCATGTGTACTTCCTGTCAGCTGATAACATTCACATGCACTGTAACCAGGAATAAACTGGGACACATTTAGAACGTTTATGTTTAAAATTGTGTCAAGGGTCTAAATATTGTATATTCGTGACATCACGAATGGGCAGAAATCTTGACGGCTTGTTTCAAATGCAGAGTTTCTGAATACAGACTGCGTGTAATTCCCTGTGGATTGAGTGTTTCGATGATTTCACAGTATTTATATAAGACTTAAGCCTGCTTTATAATAAAAAAAATATGAAACTCTAACTTTTTTGTAATATGGGACCTTTAAGTATCGTGAAATCATCGTATCATGGGGCCTCTGGTAATTCCCACCCCTACCAAGTATATGTTTTCATTGCCACACTATCAAAAACCAACCAAATTCAAAGTTCTGCAACTGTGCTGCTTAAAACACCCCACATTTCATAGAGGTTTCCTTCTCTGGAGTAGCAGAACCACAGTAATTCAGCTAACATGCATTAAGGGAGTCTCTGATGACTAAATCTATACACAACATGTAATCCAGTTTTAACTTCTGTAGTCCTTCTCTAGAATTCTGTCCTAATCTTCCTAACCTCCTATGCTCTTTCTCCTCCTCTTCCTCCTGCTCCTTGCCTCTTTGTTCCTGCACCTTTATTCTTGTCCTCTCTGTCCTCAATCTTTCTCTTCTCCCGCTCCTCCTCTGTATAACCCACTGTGGATTAAGGTGTTGTAATATGCTGTGCTAGACGCGTCGTTTTGAACACACACTTGGATAAATCCCGCCTCAGTGGTGGAACCATGACGGGAGCTGAGTAGCTTAAATCTCCGGGGACACAAGCATACGCATACATATCGGGGGAGTGTACACCTACCCATACACACACACACACATACTGTACAGAAACACACGACAGAAATGGACAGAGGGGGGAGAAATGAGACAAGTGTGTGGCATGGAGAAGAAACAAACGGCCTGGGGAGAGATAAGTGTAGAGGTTGTTAAGGAAATGTCTGTGATCATTAGCACAGGCATGGCAACAAAACTCTTTATATCCTACCCTTGTGAGTCTCATCACTTTACGTCTGTAACAATAGCTGCTATTGTGGAAGCCTGGTTTAGCTTTACAAGAACCTGACGTGAATGCATCCACACCGAAAAACACATGTAGACAAATCTACTGCCTAAAACCGGTTATATGAAATGCTAATTGACAAACAGCGGCCACAGAACAGTGAAAAATGCCCGAGAGAGGGACATATGTATGTTACATGGAGATGTGAACAGTACGTAACTACGGCAACAATATAGTATGTATTCACTCCAGACTTGATTCAATAAATCAGTGGACGCTGAGTGTTGAGACTCATCTAAAACTAACAAGGAGAGGAGAGGAGAGGAGAGGAAAGGAAAGGCAAGGGAGAGAGGAAAGGAGAGGAGAGGAGAGGAGAGGAGAGGAAAGGAAAGGAAAGGAAAGGAAAGGAAAGGAAAGGAAAGGAAAGGAAAGGGAGAGAGGACAGGAGAGGAGAGGAGAGGAGAGGAGAAGAGAGGAGAGGAGAGGAGAGGAGAGGAAAGGAAAGGAAAGGGAGAGAGGACAGGAGAGGAGAGGAGAGGAGAGGAGAGGAGAGGAGAGGAGAGGAGAGGAGAGGAGAGGAGAGGAGAATAATGCCTACCCACTAACAATATGTGCTGATCTTAGGGGATGGGTGCATTTGGGCGTAGCTGTCAAGCGAAGCCCCTCGCTGTGTGCTTTGCATACGCAAGCAGGTGGTCCTCTGCACACGTCAATATATCCTGTCTAATTGAATTGAATGGGATAAGAAATGCTGCCGCTCTCCATCCATCTCCTATCTCTCCCAGCCCCCCAAATAACCCGCACACACACACACACACACACAGACACACACACATAATGCACATGCACACATTTGCATGCACATATAAACCAATGCAAACACAAACCTGCAAGCATACACATCTACACTTATCTGTGCACATTTACTGTACACCCAAGCGCATCCAGTGCACACACACAAACACACGCATGCACACACACACATACATACACACACACACTGCCCTCCAGACCTGTCATTCTAAGGTAATTACCTGGCCTCACTAACTGACAGGGTTACGGCAGCTATAGACCCCAGGCATTGGGAGTCGTTAACCCTATATTTGCCCAACAGAAACACACAAAAACACACCGACCAAGACAGGTTCAGTCCAGGAAAGCACAATAAATATGAATGTGTCAGTCAGACTCCCTGCCCCCTACCCATTTTTTATTTCTTTCCTTCCTCCCCGGGGGGGCATCTTAATACAGCGGCACACAGCTAATTAAAAAAAAGAGGAGGGAGGAGGTAAAACACAAGTAGTACATCCACTACTACTATTGACCTCTATGTTCTCCCTCACGCCTTATTTTGCACTAGTATGCCTTCAGTGTGCAATGAATGGTCTCAATGAAAGCAGAAATGAAGCGCTGTATTTAGTCTTGCACATTACTATGTTTTATGTGGAATGGGACTCAACAATCAATACACATATACTGTAGAACTTTAAACACAAAAGCCTGCATGTAGCCATGTAGGGTTTATACACTTACAATAGCCTGTATGGGCAGGGGGGCAGGGGTGTAAAATGTATGTCCTAAACCAGTCAGCACTTCCCATTATACACGGGATAAATGGGGACAACCAGAGAGGAGGATGGGAGGACCGTGACCTTGAAAATGACTGGGACAGCAGTGTGTGTGTGTGTGTGTGTGTGCGTGTGCGTGCGTGTGTGTGGATGTAGGTGTGTGTGTGGTGCAATATAACAATTACATCTACTGTATAGGACCACAATGGCCTACTTTCCACCTCTGAATAAGGGAGCAGATTTATTTAAAAGCTGTTAATTTCCAACCAAAATAGTATAACCGGGTGGCTGTTTTTATTATAGTTATTTTATCAATATTATTTGTTAATGATAATATTTGTAAAACAAATAAAAATGAAATAATAAAAAACAAAATATGTATATTTATTTTTTTTACCACAAATTAAGCATTCATGGTGGCTGGATTTTCTTTTTTCTAGTATGTGTCAAACTGCAAAAATGGAAACATATTGTTAGAAAAACCTCTGTCTCACAAAGTCATATCAGAAGGTCTCAGTACAAGTAGGTCAGGTGAGTGACTTATTTATGGAAGAGCCTGAAATGTTATTTTCAGTAGGACAGTGGACTATTTTCCTGTTGAATTTGTCTTTTTCCATTTCCATTTCCAGCATGACTGGCTTTAATTTATTGTAATTTTAATGTAATCTTTCCGAGACACAGACTCTCATACACATAATAACAGAATAAATAACTGACAGCAAACAGCCATATCAAAGAATTAGGATGGGAGCGAACTCTGATTAGACACACTGGAAACAAGCAATTGTCAGACTATTTGAATAAGTCCCAATCAGTGCACACCTGGGCTGTTTAACTTCGACAAATGTTGACAGCAAATGTGATGGTAGCCCCCCGCCTCCTCCAAAAAAAACACGATCCATCATTTAAAGTTCTATTATTTTACTCAGGAAGGCAGATTAAGCATACTTAATTTGCTACATTTCATCCTAAAACCTCTTTGTCAACGAGAGCTTCCCAAGCTGGCGTAACAGGAACAAGCTGCGGAAAACGTTTAGCTATTAAGAAGAACAGACAGGCGTGAGGAAAGAGAGCACCGAGGCTCTGTGTTCTCCCCCTCTCCCCCATCGCAGCGTAAATTAGAGGGGTAATGGCTAACACATCTACAAGCTGGGAAAGAGAGAGAGAAAGACAGAGAGGGGGTTGGTGGGTTGTAATGGGCTAAAATGTTGATCAAGGTTTGTGAACAGGGAACATTCAGCTGTGGATGAAATGGGAAACATATCAGGACTAATTAACGTTCCACAACAGTCCTGCTTTCATTTGTACACACACAAACACGCAACGCAGGCGATCACAAAGGCCCTGTGTGCAGCATTCAACAGCATATTAACCACGAAAATTGCACATGAACTCTTCGCTGCGCCCTCCGGTTCTGCAAATCTATCCCGGAATATATTGCTGATGCCCCCCATATTAAAGCTGTGTGATGTGCACCTGTCAGTCCAGCTGAGAATCAAACGGCGCAACTGGTTAAAATTGTGTTAGCATTTCATCACGCAGTCCGGAGCCAATATTTGGAGGAGAATCGCTAAGTCACAATAAATTGCCTAGAGAGCTGTGCTGTATGCATCAAAGCAGCTATTCTGCTGCATGATGATTATTAAAAAAACACTGTGTGTATGGGGTGTTTACGTCTTTTGTAAAAAAAACACACACTTTCGTGCATGGATCCAACTCCTTCCAGGCCACTCTAACACAAATATTAAGCAGAGAGTAGTAGAGTAGAGTAATGGGAGAACACTCATCCGATCTCAAATTAAGCTGTGAAGCGATCTGAGAGAGGTGAAAAACATCTACACTCCAATTTATAGGGAATTAGCAAGTCAAGTCCTAGCCTTCTAGCATTTGCTAAGCGTGTGTGTGTGTGTGTGTGTGTGTGTGGAAACTGCTGAATTTGAGTAAACAAATTCTTTCTGTCCCTGAAGGCGGACACAAAGAGGAATTGTATTTTCCCCATTTGTGTTGCATACATAAAGAAATGACATCTTTTATTCAATTTGAAGTTGTGAATACATTTTGTCCACTTTGCCTTTACTCCCTGTGAAAGGGAGAAAGTATGCAACGCCCACAAAAATCAACTCTTTTTGGAACGATAAGCTGCTATTTCCTGTATTAAGGTGGAAATAGGTTTTGGCGTGCACCCTTGCGACATAGTATATGGTAATTGTATCATTCATGTTGCCTGCTCAAAATTGCATGAGGTCCATCTGCACACAAAAGAACGAGACACCTCTCTCTGTGCTTCCTGTGCACCGCGTTCACATCCCTGCCTCGGCAGCCTACCGCGGTATAAGTTCATCTTAAGTCCAATCTATATGCACGACAGAAATGCCACGGACTGAATGAACCAACCCAACGCTGTTGTTTTGACTATAAAGAATATTCTGCTCTGTTGGACAGCTGGAGGTCAGTCACAATCTTGTCGTCTCCGTGTCTCCCTCCCCTCGTGCTCTTTACGTATTCTCAGGCCTCAGTTACGACTGACTCGCGCCCGACCCCGACGTCCCCTTCTCTTTCCTTTGAGGACGCGGCTCCAGAAACTTCCACGCTCTGCCACAACCTGACAGGCTGAACATCATCAATGCCCGTGGCTCTATTCAGAGGTTCTCTCTTACGCTTATCACTGGTGTCAGGTCCTGCCTGCTTGCAGATGACATCAGCGTGACCCTGTCAGGAACAGCCAGTCTCTAAAGGGTTAAGAGCGGTGGAAAATACGCCTTCCAGGGCGACGGCCGTTGCGGGACTTCTCATCCAAGGAATCAATGGATTCTGACAGCCTCTCACTTGACTGCTGAATCAACCACACCATATTGAGTTAGCAAACAGGTTAGCAAAGGCAGACATGTCTTGATAGAGGAAATGTATGGCCATCACAGAAATGTTGCTCTGACATCGAAGGGCAACTGTTGTTTTTTTTCCCTCAGAACACGTATGCATCTGACGCATGGTAGGAAAAATGCACAATATATTAGGGATGCGCCGATCTGACTTTTTCAGTCCCGATACCAATAGCGATACCTGGGCTTTGGGTATCGGGCGATACCGAGAGCCGAACCGCGATACCAGTGTTTAATTAATAAGCTGTATGCTTCACTGTGCGGAAGTGACTGGGATCAATCTTTTATGTGTAAGGCGACATCAGGCCTGACTTAAACATTGTTTTCCTAACTTTGTAAAACTAAATGTAACAAGTTAATACATAGATACAAATTGTGTGAATTGTTATTTATTTAAATAATAAATAATGCACCAACAACTCGGCAAACAATCTTACAATTCAGGTGTAAACCCTTTTAATGCAGCAACAAACTGCCTCAAAATGTAACCAGGAATTAAAATACCAGTATATAATAATGTATATAATGTATATAGTATCCAAACATAGAATTGAATAGATCGGCCCCATTGTCACTGATATCCGATCCAGCTATTTGAGTCAGTATTGGACTGATATCCGATCCAGTCTCGGTGCATCCCTACAATATATTTACTAAGAGACACAAATCCATCAAATATTCTCACTTTCAAGTCCCAAAAAATACTTGAGAGACGAAGAGCTGAGGCTGACAGTTTGGGCGAACCTCTCCAGCAGCTCAACAAGTTCTTTGCTTAGCTCTCCCTGGTATTTCCCGCCCGCTCCTTCTTCCCTCATTTCAATAACTTCAAAGTGCACAGCCTTTTCTTCTGCCGCTTCCCTGGCTGTGCTCTTGCCTCTAGTCCCAGGTAAGACGACGGGCAGAAATTAAAACGGAGAGAAGGTCTTTCTTGCTTCTTAAGTAATGATCAAAGAAGTGCTTTATCCTCATAAGGATTGGCTGTGTGCTGTTTCTGGAAACCTCTGTTGGAACCAGAGTCATTTCCCACTTGAAGGCCTGTTTAGTCAAACACTAAGCAGATCTCCTCTTTTTTGACATAATTGTGCCTGTAATGTAGACGCCGCCAGGGGTGTAACATGTCTCGGTGAATTTGCCTATTTCTGTCAATTCTCTTTGAGCGCCATTTGAAACCCACGTTGCAGGAAACAACATAAAAGATAGCGACATGGTGTTTCATATGGGAGACACTGAGGTTAGAGGGAGAATGGCAGCTTCTGGAGTAGGCTCCACTGACCATCCGTTATATATCTGTGACAAATTGTCCTTCTCCATCCTTCGTTCTGAACTGTCAGTGACTACGCTGCTCACACCCGATGCATCATGGTCCGGAAACAAGGCACGTGTGACTTTGACAGCAGCAGCAGCAGCAGCAGCTAGGGGAGATCATCACACCTTCAATTCTTGAGTGGCACTGACATGTTTATGACCACACACACATACTACACGTATATATAACCACATATGCATACAAACGTGCACTCCTCCACTCTCTAAAACACACACACACACACACACAGCACACGCACACACAATCTAAAGCTTTTTTATCCAAGCTTTATACCACTCCACACTTCTGATGCTCATAGGCCCAGCTGGGGAAGGCAGATAAGACTGGTTTTGGGTACAGAGGGTTAGAGAGCTACTCAGGGACGCACCGCAGCTTTTTTCCGGAATATTCCTATTGATTTTTTTAGGCATAGGCAAGGCAGAAATAGCTATGTCTTACTCTAAAAATGTTTCACTTGCTACTCTGCAACGGTGCTTGCACAGAGTTAGAGAATAAAAGATTGGAAAGAGACACTGTAAAACCCATCAAGCCGAGAGACTCTGAGTAAAGCTACCCTTCTCTTCATCCTTTTTCGTTTTCCTACAGAGTTCAACCAGAGCTCTGAGAGGGCTTTCCCCTTCCTGCTCACGCTCATACTGTATGCCCAACCAAGCCACAGCCAGCCTATACTGTATCAAGAACAGCGGATATAATTTGTGGCCTTCACGTTTCCTTTACCGGAGGACGCACGGTCCGTGAACCCTTCTGCTTTCCGTTTATCACTTTGGTGTATCCCTCCACTGAGGCGTGAATGAAAAGGGATGTTCTCCTCCACGTGAACAGCTAATGAAGTGAGAGATTTGTTAAGGTATGCAAGGTTGAGATAATAACAAGCTAGAGTGAAGAGGGTGTCATGAGAGGGAGTGGCGGGAAAGAGAGCGAGACAGGAAGGAGAGGCACTGGAGAGAGAGAGAGACTGGAATGGAGACTGACATCAAACAGATTGGACAATAATCCACAAATGGATGTGGTGGAAGATTTTTCAATATCTTTGCTCAAGTAGAAAACACAACTTGTAGTGACATCCATGAAATGATTCGCTTGCAAAATGGAATCATGGGAACATCGTGCTTGTAAAAGGGGACGAGAAATTCAACACGGCATGCACAAAAACACGGTGAAATCACGCCGTTTGACAGAGGTACGACGGCTGTTCCCGGCAGTGCCAGGTGCTGTGTGCAGCAGCTCATGTTGAAACCATGTTTTAAAGATCAGACACTTTTATAATAACTTTCATAACAAAGGAGGTGGAGAGAAAGAGGGAGGCACCCTGGGCTGACTACAGAAATCAAGGATGAAAAAGTCACTCAATTTACCAGACTTGCTTAAATTCTTAGGTCAGACCTGACTGCATTATAAATCTGCGCGCTGATTGTAAAGGAGGATGAAGTTGGGAAATTATTTCACAGCGTTTCGTAAGGATTGACCTGCGGTTAAAACGCAAGGGGCCCTGAAGCAAGCGTGTGTGCATATGTATGTGTGTGAGTATGCGATAGAGAGAGTGAGCGACAGAGAGAATTAGAGCAGTGTTCTTCCAGCCTCGGGCTTCTTCTGCACCTCTCCTCGGCGTGAAAAGACAAAGGAAGACGGGGGGAAAATATGAAGGAAATGGAGAGAAAGAGCAGGTAAAACCCAAATGCAATGATGAAAATAGACCATAGGAGAACAAATCTGTTCTTACGAATAATATTACCAGAGTGTGAGCGAGAGCATACAGTGGAAAAAAATCTGTAAGCGCCAATTAGTATTAGGGTCTGACCAGGGCTGGGTTTTTTGGGCTTATACATTTGTTTTGACTTAGTTGACTAATCGGTCGTTTTGGTCTTAGTCAACTGACGGCCGGGACCGACTGCCACGCGGAGCCTGTTCTTTTTTTTTTATTTCGGCATCCATATTAACAGGTTAGAGCAGTTGCACTGCTCGGCTGCATGTCAGCTGCATCTCTTCTAGAGATTTGAGGTCTCGTCTATTTTTACCGCGAGCACAACAACAACAACAACAACAACAGACAGTGAAAGTGATCTTTTGACAGTATATTGAAATCATATGAGCAACATTACTACAGTTTCAATGTCTGTATCTGTAGAATATGTCACAGACATGAAAAAAAGTAAAGATTTATTTTTAAATCAACATTTCCTGCTTCCATTTCAAAATAAAAGCCCTCAAGCGTTTTTGTCCTGTGAACAGAATTCCTAGTAAGCCGTGCAAGTCACTGCATAAAAGAATAAAAGCGCTCGATTTG
>CAKAOH010039545.1:0-11493 GCA_916701665.1 Sebastiscus tertius
AGACCTCTGAGACTATACTGTATGTCGTATTGGCAATAAGATACAGTGATGCAAAATGTACTCTACAGTACCAAACAGTCGAGTAGAACATTCAAGGGTTAATGGAATTATATTTCGATATCAAAATTGGGTACTTGCTCACCACAGTTATATCTAACACCATTAAGAATTAATTTACTGACAGTCATTTTAATCAAAGTCTATTTACCAGCTTTTACATGAACTTGTCACAGAAGTCAGCCCTGACAGAAGGACAACATGATTGGTATTCCTAACTGTTCATTGGATTAAAAACTACCAGACGATACAAACTGAATACCAAATGCACTAACAACATGCCTTACTCTCCCCTGTGAATACTCGTGTCTTGATGTGCTTGCCTCGCAATTAACTAATTGCCAAAAATACTGTGACATTTATCATTTGCTCTACCCTGATACTGTAAATCATGCCTGACACTTAACCAGCATGTCACCAAGTTACTTTGAGCAGCAGTAGAGCTAATTTGTTTACTTCTACAGGGTGTAAGGCATGTTTAAAGGTATTGATTCCAACCTGTGGTAATATGAAATTCATATTAATATTCTCATAATGCTACATGTGAGGTTTGAGCCAGAGCGGGCCATTACACCAGGGACCACCTTAAAATAGGTCAACCTTCATCGCTCTCAAGCCAAAGATGGATGAGAATTATCAGGCTATTAAATAGGCATTATTGGTCGCTATAAGAACCATAGATATGGGTCAATAGGGACCTACTGCAACCAGTAGTAGGTTTTATCATCTATTGATATGGTGGATCACCGAAAGAATGTATAAAAGAACACGACAGTGACCTCCAGCGACCGTAGTAAAATTAAATCAAGACCAAACATTTACAAAGAGTACAAAGATCACAGACTGAATAATACCCCTCAAATACTAAATTACTCAGAAACTTTTTTTCAGAGGGCTCACTGGCTTGAATTGTATCTCTCTTCCTATCAAGCTATCGGCCCACTTAGTATGCAGGTTGAGTGTCAATATAAAAGGGTTGTGCCTTGACCTGTGACCTGTGACCTGCGTGGAAGATTCACAGCATGGCGAGGTCTGGACCCACATGTGTAATACGGGTCAGAGGTCTGGGACTCGAGCAGAGTTTCTGTTGATGTAGACATCTTTGCCAGCTAAGAACAGAGGAATGACTTTGTGTGTATGGGAGTATAACTTTTTAAGCATAATTTAAAAAAAATACATATATATCATTACTGGACCTGGAAAAGTTATAAGCACAGCAGAACAACTGGGAAATTTAAATTGCATTTACTGTAAGTCATATTTCCCATTTTGATTCAAATTAAGATAACCAGCAATTCAGTGATTAAGCTTAGTACAAATAGTTCAATAGACATTTAACGATAATGCCCAAGGCGTTTAGCATACAATACATACTTTTGTACACCATGTATCCTGTACTTACTGCAATGTAAACGCATCCACGTATAAATGCTACGGTAAGAGTTAGTGGTGTAGTATAAAAAGCAAGACATGGAGGATGGGTCCAATAAACACTGGACTTTTAACCAGGAGACCAGTGTTCGAGAGCATTGCTGACCAGTATTTTGTTTTGTAAGTTACATTAGCGACACTTGTCACGTTTTTTTTGGTGACGTTTGTCACATGTTTTCCGTAGTTGTTTAAATACGTGTTTTACTTAGTGACGTTTTTGCTTACCCTAACTAAGTGGTTTTTGTACCGGAACCTAAGTTAGTGTTTTTCTTGCTTAAACCTAACTGCGGAAGTTCGCATGACGGTTGTTTGCGTGACGCTCAGGACAATAATGTTACAAATGGAGACATGAAGAAGGAGAAAGATGGACCTCTTGGTGGTTACCCTAGTTTAATTTTTAAAAGTTCCTTTACAAGTCTTTGGACAAAATTAAGAGTATACCAATCTGAGTTAAGCCACCATGGAAGCAATGCTCACCCGATTACACATTTGAATACATACTTGTTTGAAAAACAAAACACCAACTGATTAAACACATATTCGCTTGTTTCAAATGAGAGATACCTATGTTGCATTTGTCCCTATATCCCTATGAGAATCCTGGGCACAAGAATGCTCATGTAAGAAGATGTTGTTAGAAAAGTGAAAATATTTCAACATTTTCTCTTTCTCATGTAATATGACAGCTGACCATTCCGTCTCTGCGGGAGTGAATTGCTTTGCTCGCTCACCTGTGAATTTCTCTTTTGGAAGGAGTCACTGTCACTGCTCTAACTTACAAGGTGAAGAATCACCCCAAGTCACAGCTCCAGAAAATATCATGAGTGTATATTACAATTTCAATTTTTATGTCATAACATGTTTACTTCACCACATATGTTCAGACTGCAATATCTACCTCCATTTGGCTTATACTCTGTTACACTTCTATGTCTCATCTTCCTTTGACCTTAGTTTTCTTTTCCCCGCCTGTCTGTCAACACTTTCCTCTTGGATTTCTGAACCTGTCTGAATCAATTGAACTGGGCTTCAGGCCACAGAAAGAACAAATCAGCCTTGTCAGAGGATTCCTCTCACTTTCAATTTCCTGTCTGATGTTACAGGCAGTGCATCATCTATTTCAAGCCACCTATGTTATGTTTCCTTTCCAGAAAATACCAACAACCTTCCCTTTTCAAAAAGTAATATCGGAACTATTTGCAATGGCTTCTGGTGAGTAATTCAAAAGCCGCAGTGGGAATTAATTGGAAATAATGAAGTCAATCTTTATTTTTCTTCCACAGATGAACACTGATCTATAGTCTAACAACTTTATTTTTCTTTTCAAAGATGACTGCAGATCTATACAATAACTCAAACAGAACTCAAAGTCTTTGACAAAGAACCTGAACAAGGCGAGCAAACTTCATTCAAAGCATATAAAAGAACAAGACTAAAGAGTCTGCAGCCCGCCAGCGGCTGCGTGAGACGACAATGCTCATTGTAAAGAAAACTAAACTGATAAATAAAATCATTCACAAATACCATGTCTGTACCGAAATGCATTGTGATCCATACAACAGTTGTTAAGACATTTGGCTCTGAACCACAACCTGCTGGTGGGTTCAGATGAAAAATCTGTGGATCACCAAATTCATTGGGATTCATCCTCTGGGGAACATGAAAGTCTCTACTAAAATATTATGCCAATCCATCTTATAGGTAGATGCATAAACAGTTCACTAGAAACCTGCTGGAGTCATTTGAACAGATGGGGGAATTTGAACAGAGCTTAAGAGTCTACAGCATTGCTAGCAGCTCTGAGAGGTGCTTTGAGCTAAATGCTAACGTCAGTATGCAGCTAATTAGCTATTTAGCTTGCAAAGTGAAGCTGTTGGCAGTGCACTTTTCCCCAGTGAATGTTTGTGTGGTCGCTCATTAAGTAAGCTAAGGCGCTGGACAAGGGGTGTGTTTGGAAGTTAGTCAACAAGGAGACTTTAGCAAGGAGAGCTAATGTGGGTTGTTGTTCAAAGTGAAAAGGTACAGGAAAAGTCAGGGGATCATCGAAGTCATTAGGATTCATCCTCTGGGCACCATGATTGTATGTGCAAAAGTCTAGTGTGGACAAAAAGTGGTGGAGCGACTGACCGACCCACCGACAGACATTGCTTTCCCTAGAGCCATGCTGCAGCAAATTGCTGTTTGTTGGCACGTATACCTCCACCAGCCGTTGACCTTGATAATAGAAGTTTGTCTTTTGTTAAGCTTTTCATTGCTTTTCCAGCTGAGTAAGGAGGGTGATTTGAAAGCTATCTACCAAGTTGTATTCAACAAGATATTAATTTAACTCACATCCTATCCCTATCCCTTTAAAACAGAAAAAAATCCGTACTTTACTAGTCGTGTCTCGAAGGCATCCCACAAATTGCAAAATCTGATCTGAGATGTGCAAAAACTCTCCCGGGAGACTTGCTGCCCGACGCCCTATCCTAACCTTTACCGTTCAAGGTCAATGCATAACCTTAACTGTTCAAGATCAATGCCTATCCTTAACCACCTCGCGAGAGTTTCCTAAATTTGCTGGTTCCCTCCTAGAAATTTAGAGTCTGTATTGCCCCTAATTGGAAGTATAATCTAAAGGCCTAAAATCTGAGCATCCTCTCCCTGTCCTGTGAGAAGGTTTTATCTTTTCTCTCTCACACAGATAATTAGTGGACTCAGACTTGGCTTTGACTTTAGAGAAAGGGATGTAGATAGGACACCCAGGTGAACTTCTTAATGAATGCTTGTATTGTTCAAATAGAAATGATCTCTGTCTCTGGCGTATTAGGCGGCTCAATCTATAGAAGTTGACTCTAACTTAATTTCTTTGGTCTTTTGTCTTATGAAGGCATGAGCCCTGTATCCATAAACAGTTGTATTAAATCTATAAAAGAGAATTGCTTGTTTGAATTCACTTTTATTACATACATTTCCACAACACACCGATGTGTACACTTCACACTGCTAAGGTTACTTCTTGATCTTCATTGTCTACTGCCTTCAGTATTATGAACCGCCAGATGCTCTGTGTCATTGTTAAGGACCTGTGGATGCCTGCGGGTCTAGCTCCTTGAGCGTAGCCTTCTACGTGACTGATTGCTTTTAGCAGATATCCTGGAGGAGTCTTTCTCTTCACATGCTGTCTCTAGAGATTGACCAATTAATGCCTCACCAAAAAATATGGGCTGCTCATCATATTCCACACATGAATCAGCATCAGTGCTGACTTGCTCTCTCTCTATGGCATATATCAGTACTGCTTGTAGCTACTCCAGCAGTTGCTATACGACCATCTACCTTTTTATTTATGCTTTCCTCTCACGCAGTCAAGTTGAGGCCTAACTTAATTCCCCAGTTGGAGGTCTCCACGCAGTCTCAGCCCCTGCTTCGACAACGCTACAAGACAAGATCACATCATGATACAACGGTGACTGCAATAATGAAACCCTATTCCCATGAGAGGTTTACTGGCTCTCAAATTGTCTCTATTATGGTTGTCAATTGCCGCCGATTCCCCAAACACATCCTGCCATTCTTCCCTACAAAATGTATTCACAGCTTCGGCCCTTATGATGGCTGAAAGGAAACATGGGCGACTTATACAAAACAAACTTGGATGTCATCTTACTTAAAGGTACCCAATGGAGTTGTCTTGTAAACAAACAGCACTGTTTGCATTCAATGTTTCTCCCAGAATGCATTGTGTGCATCCCTGAGGCCTATCAAATGGGTTGAATGGATTTCCTTTACAGATAGCGCACTTGCAAAGCCAAGGTTTTAGATGAAAGCTGCATTGTTTGTGTCCATGAATATCAGCTGGCAGTCTTCTTCTATGGTGTTCGCTAACAACGTGCTGTGCGTTGGCACGTATATACCTCCACCAGCCGTTTTGAGTGTGAAAGTTCATTTTTGACCTTGGTAATAGAAGTTTGCCTTTTGCTTAGTTTTGCATTGCTTTTCCAGTAGAGTAGAGAGGGAGATTTGAAAGCTATCTACCAAGTTCAGTTGTTATACGACTTAGTCTTGGAGCTCCAGAATCATTTCTAGGCAGAATATGAAGTAACAGAGAAAAAGTGCAAAACAAACAGTACAGCCGCCAGCAGCACTCAGCAGGGTGCGAAGAACTAATGAGAACGAACGTGAAATATATTAGTCATGTAAATCCACACATGATGCAGCCCAAATTTTGACAAAGATTAGATTAATGGGCCAGGAGGAGTTTCCATTTAAAATTTTTCATATCCACTGTGACACCTACAGATTTGCTCACTTTGTTCATGTGTTAAGTATAGGACTGTCAATCGATTGAGATATTTAATGTTGATCAATCGTATGATTGTCCATAGTTAATAGCAATTAATCGCAAATTAATCACATTTCTTATCTGTTCGAAATGTACCTTTTAAAGGGAGGTTTGTCAGGTATTTAATCCTCTTATCGACATGGGAGTGGGCAAATATGCTGCTTTATGCAAATATATGTATATATTTATTACTGGAAATCAGTTAACAACCCAAAGCAATGACAAATATTGTCCAGAAACCCTCACAGGTACTGCATTTGCAACATAGCAAAGCCCAACAGGCAACAACAGCTATCAGTGTCAGTGTGCTGACTTGACTTTGACTATGACCCCAGACTGCATGTGATTAAGTGGGCATGTAAAGGGGAGACTCGTGGGTACCCATAGAACCAATATTCATTCACATAGCTTGAGGTCAGAGGTCAAGGGACCCCTTTAAAATGGCAAAGCCAGTTTTTTCTTGCCAAAACATAGTGTAAGTTTAGAGCGTTATTTAGCTTCCTTCGCGACAAGCTAGTATGTTGATATGTAGGTTAATACCAATGGATTCCTTAGGTTTTTGTAGTTTAATATGATGCCAGTATCTTAACTTTAGCTTTAAAACTGAGCCCGCTACAACCTAAAATTGCAAGTTGCGTTAATGCGTTAAAGAAATAATTGGCTTTAAAAGCAAATTTGTTGATGCATTATCACGTTAACTCTGACAGCCTTAGTTAAGAAGCAAGAGTCTAAATATAAATGTCTCTGTTTTACCCACTTGAGGCAATGAGAAAGCTGTGTTTGTCAGCTTTCTCTGTATTGAAAATATGTTATGGTCCAGATATACAGTATATCACCATTATTTCAACATAATTTTGCCCATATTCCAACTAAACTCATTGAAAACATTGACTTATATTTTAAACAGACTATAGTATATTCTACAGCAGTTCAGCCATGTGCAGCATGTCCAATCCAAGGAACATCAAAAAATAGTCCATGCAAGTATATGATACACTGCATTTCATATCGCCATCACACATTATTGGATGGTTTCGGGTATAAATCACCCTCTGGATACACTTAACAAGTGAGTCCCATGAAGACCGCTTCTCTCTCCCAGAGACGTCTTTGGAGTTTGTTTGTATCTTGAAGCCAATTACAACACAGATTGCTGGACAAGTTTGATAAAATTCCTTCCCCGAAAAAGAAAATCAGACTCTCCACCCTCAGGCACATTTCTCTGATTTTTCCCCAAACGTATTAAACACAGCCATGGGAGCGTTTAACGTCAGAACTGTTTTCACATGTTCACAGTGCAGAGGTTTGGAGAGCCGTTTTTTTTTCATGACCAGCTGACAGCATGACCATATATAAACCCCCAAGTGGTTTTGTATATGAGATTCTGCATCTGTGCAGATACTTGTTAGCAATAAGAATCATGTACGTGCGTATCCTTAATTATAACCAGTTAATGCATGCATGCAGCTGTGTTTGTTTGTTTTGGAGAGGTTGAGCATTGTGGTATTATAATTGTAGCATTCAATTAACTTTGAGAAGTGCTGGTCAGTCCCCTGTGACAGTGGGAGCTCTGTTTCTATTAGAGCAGAGGGTTTAGGAAAAGCTCCAGTGGGGATTAGACACAAGTTGAAGAGGAGTAAAGGAGACTTTGCTGACAATAAGTCAGGGATGTTGGCTGCTGCTTGTCTAAATCCCCAGTGTATCAGGTCCTTATGTATAGCTATAAGTGACTACAGGGTTGGGATATGGCAGGATTTCAGTCTGATTAGATTTTGATTGTAATTTTTGAAATTCAAATCAGATATTGGTTCAGTCCTGTATTGATGAGATGACAATTATATGTTTTCTTTATTTAATTGTTTTGGCACACTGTATTTGATGTGAAAAATGTGCTTACCCAGGGTGTTTACATCCATATTGGGTGAACAATGTGGGACTCGCAGCACTTTGAATACACAGACAATGGACATTGATCCTACACATACAAAGCAAATCATAATTTGTTTATTGCTACGCAGTGGAGTATTCTTGACTCGCCAAGTCAATCATCTGACCTCAATCTATGAACAAAAAGGCCAAATATTTCCTGGTTTTTGCAGACATCTCCCTCAGCCGTACTTTTTGTGAAATAGTTTCACTTCATCTCTGACATTTCATAGCCTAAACAACTAATCTATTAATTAAACAAATATTGACCGATGTATCAATAATGAAAGTAATAATTCATCGCAGCCCTTCCTCAATCAAACTGGCCGTGCATTTTATGTGCTATAAAGATCAGACTGAAGGCAAAAGGCCCCTGAAACAAGCAACAAGTGCAGATGGCTGCAGTAACAGGCCTGGCAGAGCATTAACAGGATAACTGTCTGCTGACACTGGTTGTAAAGAACTTAAAGCAGGAAACAAAGGAGGTCTGTACACTGTTAGGCTCCAAATGGATGGTTCTTAATAGACAGTTATAAATAGGCAGGATTACGGATCTCTGCTGGGAGAGAGTGTGGGGGCTGCCCAACTCAGTCGCCAGAAAAACAAAAAGTTGACATTGTACATTTCTGCAAACCACGGGATACGTTGAATGTCAACATTTTGGAACCAAAAATACGTTCCATATCAAATATTGTCCAGAAACTCTCACAGGTACTGCATTGAGCTTAAAAGATATACTCAAATCAGAAAATGCAAACTCAAGCCGAACAGGCAACAACAGCTGTCAGCGTGCTGACTTGACTATGACTTGCCCAAAACTGTGACTATCATGAAGCGGGCATGTCTGTAAAGGGGAGACTCGTGGGTACCCATAGAACCCATTTCCATTCAGATATCTTGAGATCAGAGGTCAGAGGTCAAGGGACCCCTTTGAAAATTATAGTTTTTCCTCACCAAAATTTAGCGCAAGTTTGCGCGACAAGCTAGTATGACATGGTTGGTACCAATGGATTCCTAAGTTTTTCTAGTTTCATATGATGCCAGTATCTTCACTCTAGTTTTAAAACTGAGCCTGGTACAACCTCTGAAATATTGATTGCGTTAATGAATAAAAAAAATTAGTGGTGTTAAAACAAGTTTGACAGTCCTATTAACAACATAACGTAACAACGTAACGTAACAACGTAACGTAACAACGTTAAGTAACACTGGAATGTAACATTGGAATGTAACAAAGTAACCTAACAAAGTAACCTAACAAAGTAATGTAACATAACATCATAGCGTAACATCATAGCATAACATCGTAGCGTGACATCGTAGCGTAACATCGTAGCGTAACATCGTAGCGTAACATTGTAGTGTAACTAAGATAAATAAACAACATCCACCCTTAGCAAACTTCCATACATAATGTTGTGTAACAAGCGTAACAGCATTAACTAATAAGCATAAAGTCAACCTTTACTTTTGGTTTCACACGAACAACGGTCTCCTGGGGGAAAGTCCTGTGTTTGTTTGTTTGTTTGTTTGTTTGTTTCCATGGGATTTGTTGGAAAAACAAGAACATAGAATGTCACCAAAACTTATCCTCTAACCAATTATGTTATGTAACCTATAATTTGAGGGCTGTGTACTGTTAATCTGATGTAGATGTAACAGAACTTTACTGTTAAAAACTTTCTGAATACACAAAACACAGACATTACTTCAATATTCCGTTTCCGCTATATTATATTTGTATACTATATGCATAAAGAGACCATGGACTCTCTGGAGGAGTGATAAGAGCAGCATAAGATTCTTAACAGATGGCATGCCATTGCTGTTTCGCAATACATCAGAAATAAGTTGATCTCAAGAGGCTTACACACTCAGGAAGCACCTTCTGGTATGTATAGTGAGAGCTTCATAAGGGCTCGGAAGAGTATACTCGACAGGCGTCCGTCGGCCCTTATAGATATTACCATACAATGTGTAATTAAAGATGAGTGCATGTTACAAAAGAATTGGAAGGAAAGAGACGTTTGATTGACAGATCTTGAGAGAATATCCAGAGAAACATGGATGACCGACCTCTGTATTTGACCATGAAAATGATTTAGCAGAACTTGGAAAACTTTACTTTTAATGAAAGAGATTTCCACAGTGGTGTGAACTACAATCAGATTTATACCAATCAAACTACAGACCTAAGAACTGCTGTAAGACTTCTGCAGAACCCACATGCAGCCCAAACAATTCGATCTTAGAGACACGAAAATTCAAAAATTCCTCATGGTCATGTAAGAAATTAGCTGTCATCCATTTGAGTCCAAAATAATTAATATAAGCAGAATTCTCAGTTTGGGAAATTCTTATATTCCTTTACATGCAGATATCCGTAGCAAAGAGTATAGAAGCAAAGAGACAAAACTCCAAAGTTTTATTGACAACAGCCGTTGCCGCCATTTTGGACTGAAAACGCTTCTTACATTTATAATATTTTATTGTTCAACACGGGCCATTTCAGTAGAATATGACACTCTAATAGAAATGATTTAGTTTTACTTTTGTACAACACTTTTTAGGTGTGTAGCTTTGCTGCTGGGCGCTGATGTTCCAATGGAATGAACAATTGACTTTCACTTCTTGGCAAATATACGTTCTTTGTCTGTATTCCTCTCAACTTAAAGGTGCTAAATTCGTCGTTGCTTAGTCGTCTCCATGTTGAGAGCCATGTGGAGGCAATAGATGCTCTGATTTCAGTATTGAGCACCTTGAACATCATGATCTCTGCTGTTCTGTGCATGTCAATCGACAATCAATTTTTGAAAGGGATGAATTTTAAATTGTGGCATATCTGTTTGATTTCCATAAATGTGTTTTTAAACAAGAACATACTGTTTCACTGTTGAGATATATAAAATGACAATAAAGGAATTTCATCATGACATTGTGACTGAATTTCAGCCCTTACAGCAGACAGCAACTTAATTGAATTTTGATTTGAAAAAGAGACAATGTCAATTTATTAACATTCAAACAAATATAAATGTAACCACGTTAGCTGAAAGTCTAGTTTTGCATCTTCAGTCCCTTAGCCTGATGTTGTGAGGCAACCTAGAATGATCCTAGAATCATACAAAACTTCACATGCTGCAAGCACGACCTTCCACGTGCGTGTGCGTTGCATGGAATAAATCACTAATGGCTGAGCAATTTCACTTTGTTCTTTGGGGGCTGCTGCATGAAGCTGCACAGATTGTAAAAAATCAATTCTCTCACAGGGGGTTCCATATTTACTGTGATGTTTACAGATGAAGGCCTGGAAAAACAGAGAGCGCCAGGTCTGAATTTGGAATGAAGATGAATGGATCTGTCTGCCGTTAGAGCTGCAGGAGAGCTGGGATTTGCACAAAGTGTATGCAACCCACAACTACGATGCCTTATGGAATGTTGTGGAAATGAGCTGTTTTACAGACACACACTTTGGCCAGCACTGAAACACGCCTACCTGCTGCCGGGAACCAAAACTGAGTAATTAACTGAACATCGATTCAGGATGTCTTTACGGAGGTTTTTCATGGAGGAAAAAAGTCTTCTGCTTGCGGCCCCAAAGATGGATTTAAGGGAACATCAAATATCCACAGTGAGAAAACTGTCTGTTTGATCTTCACTAAATGGCCAAAACACCACACAGCTCCTAAATACGTAAAACGTTGATCGTTTTGACTTCGGGCTTTACTTCAATGCAAACACCTTGCTGGGGAGAG
>CAKAOH010039545.1:11513-50028 GCA_916701665.1 Sebastiscus tertius
TGGAATGAACAATTGACTTTCACTTCTTGGCAAATATACGTTCTTTGTCTGTATTCCTCTCAACTTAAAGGTGCTAAATTTGTCGTTGCTTAGTCGTCTCCATGTTGAGAGCCATGTGGAGGCAATACATGCTCTGATTTCAGTATTGAGCACCTTGAACATCAGGATCTCTGCTGTTCTGTGCATGTCAAAATGAATGAATTGAATTGATGAATTGAATGGTGCCATTTTGTACTCTTAATTTTTAGAAATAAATAATATTACATTATAAAGACATATATAAAGACATTATAAAGTTATACAGACTGTGTATACACTGTGCATATAATTAAAGGACACATTGTATTGACTTTTTTCCCCTTTTTTGCTCAGCACATATATACATAAAATTGACTGCAACACACGCCTACCCGTCTCGGATTGATATCAGCTTAAATCTGCACTTTGTGCTTTATTTTTGAAACTTGACGCAAGTGTTCTCCTTCCTGGCGTGATGTTTGGTTATACCATACCTGCAGTGTGCTGCTTTTCCTGGCTTCTTGCAATCGACAATCAATTTTTGAAAGGGATGAATTTTAAATTGTGGCATATCTGTTTGATTTCCATAAATGTATTTTTAAACAAGAACATACTGTTTCACTGTTGAGATATATAAAATGACAATAAAGGAATTTCATCATGACATTGTGACTGAATTTCAGCCCTTACAGCAGACAGCAACTTAATTGAATTTTGATTTGAAAAAGAGACAATGTCAATTTATTAACATTCAAACAAATATAAATGTAACCACGTTAGCTGAAAGTCTAGTTTTGCATCTTCAGTCCCTTAGCCTGATGTTGTGAGGCAACCTAGAATGATCCTAGAATCATAAAAAACTTCACATGCTGCAAGCACGACCTTCCACGTGCGTGTGCGTTGCATGGAATAAATCACTAATGGCTGAGCAATTTCACTTTGTTCTTTGGGGGCTGCTGCATGAAGCTGCACAGATTGTAAAAAATCAATTCTCTCACAGGGGGTTCCATATTTACTGTGATGTTTACAGATGAAGGCCTGGAAAAACAGAGAGCGCCAGGTCTGAATTTGGAATGAAGATGAATGGATCTGTCTGCCGTTAGAGCTGCAGGAGAGCTGGGATTTGCACAAAGTGTATGCAACCCACAACTACGATGCCTTATGGAATGTTGTGGAAATGAGCTGTTTTACAGACACACACTTTGGCCAGCACTGAAACACGCCTACCTGCTGCCGGGAACCAAAACTGAGTAATTAACTGAACATCGATTCAGGATGTCTTTACGGAGGTTTTTCATGGAGGAAAAAAGTCTTCTGCTTGCGGCCCCAAAGATGGATTTAAGGGAACATCAAATATCCACAGTGAGAAAACTGTCTGTTTGATCTTCACTAAATGGCCAAAACACCACACAGCTCCTAAATACGTAAAACGTTGATCGTTTTGACTTCGGGCTTTACTTCAATGCAAACACCTTGCTGGGGAGAGGAATGCATGTGTGGCCTTATATTCCTCTGCTATGGAGGACGGAACCTGCCAAAATAAAAAAATAAATGAATAAATGCCTCGATAAATAAATAAGTCATTAAATGCAACAAAATTATATAAAGAAATACATGATTTATTGATCAAATGTGACATAAATTGATATTTCTGTTTTAATTTGCTTCTTTATTCATTTATCTTTGAGTAATTGCCTGATTTATTTACTCTTCTGTTTAATTTTTCCTTTAATTTATTTATGTATTTATTTTGTATTACTTTTTAAGATGTATTCATATTTATTATTAAATATATTCATTTATTGTGTCATTCATTTATTTCTTCAACAGAGTTTTCTTTTGCTTTTGGCATTATCTCTTCCTAACTCAATAGATGTGTACTTGATAGTGCCTTTTTAAATTCTGAAAAACATTTTTACTCATTAATCTTGTAACACAATGCTGCTTATTTGAAAAAAAAAAATGATTACACTTGAACTAACTAAAGCATGGCAAGAAAATGTTGATCCCCAGCTTTACTTGCTTGTCAAGGTTTACACACAAAAGACTGATATTATCACTACAGACAAACAGCAAGGCTCCTAAATTATGTTTTCATAATGAATAGATAATAGATGACACAGTAATCAACCTTGTTTTTTATTATATTCCCGAGTCTATTACAGCGAGAGTCTATTGTTGGAACACAGAATGGACTGAAAGAAACGCAACGCTGTCAGGTTTTTAAAAAAAAAAAAAAAAAAAAAAAAGAAAGTGCTGGAGATGACAGTTCAATCAAATTGTGGGTAATAGTTCATTTTATCTGTGTTCGCGTTCCTAGGGCGGTATCATGACCAGACACCTGCAACCCAGACAAAAATGTGAGCTCAGTGAGGGGGCATGCAACTTCAAACAGGGCCAGGATTCGAGTCAAAGATTTCAATCGGCACTGGCATTATCCCCGCCTGCAGGCATGGATCTGTGGAACTGTTCTGTCTATCTGCGGACAGACTCGGGTCTCTGCAACACAAGCTAGATAGGTCTTTGAGTCTGCAAGATTTACTGTCAGGAATATTTTTAACTTCATTTCAGTCAGGACACTCACATCAAAAGTTCTCTATTGCAGCAATATGCATTTTAGTTCAGCGGTGTGACTCCGGGACGAATCTGAGCAAGCTCGACACAAACTGTGTCCCTGAGCTCACAAACCCCCAGAGCCTGACAACATTTAAGGAACATAAACTTGTGCTAAACATTGAAAAGTCACGTATGGTTAAATGCTAATACAGGAGGAGGCTGGGTAGATGGAGGGAGTTAAAGGCAGGCAGCAGTGCAGCAGTGATGATGAGAGTGTTGTTGAATACAGACTGAATGAGTGCTAAATGTTTATAAGAAGAACACTGAAGTTACTTAGTTTATATTATGTGTTTTCTGTAGTGATTTGACGTTGTGACGTTACTTAGTTTACGTACTTATTTTAAGACATTTTTTCCAAAACCTAACTAAGCGGTTTTCTTGCCCCCTACTGGTACTGCACCCTCATACACATGTGTAATATTCACGCCTCGGCGAGGCAAAACGTGACACTAACAAGCTGTCCTCTGGTGGACAGACGGGTCTATCACCAATGTCAGTACTTTCTTATGGCGATATACTACATACTGTACATTCCCTTATGAGAAACCTTGTCTGTGGTAATCCTACAAAAACACAAATTGCAGCTTGCAACTTCTTTTATGCAAGAACACACAGAGGCAAAGTGCGTGAGGCAGGATCTTACTTTTACGACTTATTAATATCTGTTGTCAGTTACACATTGGTAAGCAGCAATATTATTCTTTCAATTTATTACTGGCGAAATTACCCACTTACTTATTGTTTCTGGTTCCATAGGTTAATTTATAGCTCGGTTTAAATTGTTTTATGTCATTTCCATTATGAAATTAATTATTTCACTTTTCATTTGTTGTTTTTATTTAATGTGTTCTTTTTTTTTCCTACACTTTAATGGCTTTTATCATTATTTATCATATGCAGTACCACCGTATCTGCTTGAAGGAACTGTTGTTGACATTTTTGTATGACTTTTAAATGTGGATTGGAGACCAAATCAGAGTTTGGTCAGGGTTTAACTCAAGGGGATCATGTGCAATTATGTGCTAAAACTCTCTAGCTTCACCTGGCATTACCCGGGTCCCTGCTGGGTCAGACTTTGCTCCAGTGTGAGAGGGATAAATCTAAAAAAAGAGCTGATGGGGCATGAGGACTGGGTAGCTGGGATGAAATAAGAGAATTGGGGCATAGGCAATATTCTGAAATCTAAATGCAAATTGGAAAACCTCCACCACACAAATGTACACTAGTGGTGTTGGTTAGTTTGCATGCATGTGTGTACTCCCATGTGTACTAATTCAGTCGGGAGTATTCCGCGATATGTGTTTAGCAAGCCTCTGAGGGCTGGCTGGAGCATCCTGATAAGGACTGTTAGGTGTAGTGCGGATGTGTAGTGTACTGGGCTGCTGGGTGTGTGTATTGTGTGGTTAGTGGTTTGGTATTGGTGTTCTCCCCTGCCTTACCTGTCACAGTGTTATCTGAAGGGACCCAGGGAGCTCCTTAGGGGTGGGTCTCAGTAATGACAGACAATTACTTATCAGAGACCAGCAGTGGGATAGACAGCCCACCATTTCAAAGACTGTTTCATACAGAGGGTTGAGTCAAAGTTAGTGCTTCTTCTACAACAATAGCACGTGATGTTTTGGTTTTGAAAGATTCAGCCAAGTCTATATTTCAGTCAACAATAGAGTAAAGGCCAAATTTCACAGAGAATTCAGTTAACTAAATGGAATAGTTGCAATCAATATTCGCTCACAGCAGTGAAGTAAATCTACCTGGAGCATTCGCCTCAGCTTCACCTTGATAAATATCCACATTTGTGCAGCTAACCAATAGCAAAACATCTTAATGCTGTTGACCTTAAAGGGTACATATCGTGAAAAACACACTTTTTCAGTGCTTGTGCACACACATTTGGGTATCTGGAGTGTCTACCAACTCAGGGATATAAGACAACCCAGTCAGATTTTTGTGGGCAATCAGAAAACATGTGATTCAACAAGCCAAAGCGCCAAAGCGTTTAATAGACCCGCCTGTCCACCAGAGGATAGCGTGTCAGTGTCACGTTTTGCCTTGCAGAGACGTGAATATTACACGCCTGTATTAACGTGCAGTACCAGCAGAGGGCAACAAAGCAACTGACTTAGGTTTAGGCAAGAAAACCACTTAGTTAGGTTATGGGAAAACGTCATGGTTGGGCTTAAAATAAGTATGTAAACTAAGTACAATACGTACAGAGAAAACGTAACATCAGTATGTTTAACACATGACGTTAGTTATGTTAGTTACGTTAGTTACGTTAGTGACTTTTGTCATGTGTTACCCATAAAATGTGCTGAAATGGGCCGTTTCAGACAGAGGGTGAATACAGGTATATTCAGACAGTATGAGCAAAATAATGTTGTTTTTTTTAACATTAAAACATGTAAACATGTTCTAGTAGAAACCCCAAATACAAGTATGAACCTGAAAATGAGTATGATATGTCCCCTTTAAGGCATGGTGACAAAGTAAAGCCCAGTAATAAGAATAGAATAATATTTCATTTTATGAGTCCTGCACAGCTCGTGCATACCCCGGATTCATGCAAATGTCAAACATGTTTGAAATAAATCTGTGTTGTCCTCAGTGAGCAGCTGTTTAGCTGTTCCTTTATAAGTTATTGCTACTGGTTATACAAATAGCACTAGCTCCAAGCTCTTGAGCTAAAAGCTTATTTGTTGCTGGCCTTTCCTATAGTTTAATACATTCACTTGGAACGATAATTCAGAACACCTCAGTCACAGGTATCACGTTATACTGTCTGATTACTAGACATTAATTCACACCTGCCAACCAATCAGAAACCAGAATTCTTCATTTGTTTCCCACCTGGCCCCTGACAAATCTCTGAGCACAATAGGGTGTACAAAGCCAAAGAGCCATCTTATGTGAGTGATAATTCACAAAACAGAGAATGAATAAGTGATTCCTTTGACAAGATGAATTGAGGCTGAATAAAACATTCAAGACAATTCATGACAAATTGGGGCCTATCTGTCTTGCCTATCGACTCCAGCACCGGCTGCTCAGGTAATACTTCCAATAACTTTTAAATGTCTCAAACATTAAGCTTGTGAAACACATGCAGAGCCATCAATGTGAAACCTGTATCTACGTGACAATCTGAACAAAATGAGAAGCAAACTTTTAAACGAGTCGGCATCAGCTGTTGAGTTATCCGGTTCTCACTCCCTGCTTGTCAAATGCTGCCGATTGGGCAATGCCCCTCGGCATTGGAAACCGACGCAGGGAGGCACCCTTTAGCGACAGTATGTGTTGAACCGGACTTTCAACTAACTCCAATGTAAACCCACTGCGCCGTTATTCAACGGTCGGAGTGGAATGTTGTGTTAATAGCATGAGAGTCCGCACAGGGGTGATGGATGGGTCAAACAAATGCAAGACTTTCAACGAGGAGACCAGTGTTTGTGTCCCATGTAAAACTAAAAGTAACGTTGACTTATTTTGTCACTTCAGTCGTTAATCACCTGAAATGTTGGTAATGTCAGTCCTGTGAGTCGTTATGGTCAGCCCCGTGAGTCACTTAAGACGCTGGTCAGTGGAATTAATGTCAACCATGACCATTTCCTAACTCTACCTAAGTGGTTGTGTTGCCTAAACCTAACTTCCTGTGAAAATGGAAATTTATTTTGAAAGGACACTATGCAGGTAACAAGCGTATATTGACACAACATCCCTGATCCGTCCAAAAGTAACGCAAGAGGGGTACCTCTCGCATCCATCTCCGATGCCGAGGGGCACCGACCAAGCGGCAGTATTTGACGAGTTGGGAGTGAGAATGTGTGCAAACAAAGTAGCTGAGGCTGATGGGAATTAGATGGGAATTAGTTTTGCAGGTATTCAGTCATAAACCAAAGTGTTGGTCAAATAAAAATGTTGACCCAATGATGGTGTTATATGGGAAGGCAAGGGATCACCAAAGTGAATGCAATTCATCCTGTGGGGAACTACAGGTGGTATTTGACGAGTTGGGAGTGAGAATATGTTGACTGAGACAAGAAAGCTTTTATTCAAGCTGTCCAAACCTGGTCAGGAATGAATAAATGTAACATTTCAGACAAGCATTGTCCTTTAGACTGGTTAATGGACTAAACAAGTCCTCTCAAAGACCATTCTGAACCATTTTGCAATTTCTGGATACAATACCAACATGATGAAACCAATTTTGTACTTATACATTTGAAATTGCAGACTTAATCTTACCTACCAGTTGGTTAAATACAGTATGTGATATCACATCTCTTACTCCATGCCCAAGTGCTCCTGGCAAGAGCCTTGGTGTGAAGCAAAATTACCATGGTAACGGCTCTCAAAGCAGCCGTTATGTAGTTATATGTGTCCATGAAGAACACTCAATTTGCCTGCATCCACTTGTTGAGCACCAGGAAAAAAATAAATAAATAACAGAATAAGTAAGTGTTTCTGGCAGTGGGCTGTTGGCCTGCACCCACGGTGAACATGCTGCTAACAGTACAAGATTCCCTGTGGGACAGCTTTACAATGGAGGGGCATCAACATTTCATCTACCACATCTAAGAGGGGGTGTTTCGATTGTCCGAGTGAACTGATAAGCAAGGAAGAGTGCCTCAATGCCACTTTTATTTTACAACATCATCTTGGCTCCTTTCCTGGAATGTGAGTGTGGTACTTGGATAATGGAGGCATCATTATCATACAAGAGGGCCCTTCTTATGGGAATACACTGTCAGACAAACTGGTTGAAGCAGTTAAAAGGAAACATTAAGTTGTACTTAAAGAAGGATAGAGAAAGCGGAGAGATATCAACAAAATCTCTGCCAGGCACTCCACTCCCAGACCTTGTATTTTCACCCGTCATAGCTTTTCTTTACACCCTCCTCTACCTGTAGTGTGAGGCATGAAAAAAACATTTGTGGGAGGATTGCTGTCAGCTGTCATGAATGTGGTATGCAAATCAAGAATTTAAAGATTAAACTATGAATTAAAACATTTTTCAATTAAATGTGAAAAATGTGCTGAGTGACAAGAACCCGACCCCGTCAATCATAATATTAAAACAAAACTTATATAGAACAAACAAATGCCTGAGGCTCAAACTACACTGAGTGTTAACAAAGATTGCACTGAAAGTGCAAAATGGAGCAAAGAACGTACAGACAAGACACCAGAAAGACCAAAAGAAAGACCTAATTCAATGAAATTCAACATGTCCTCCAACCTAAACAACAACATTTTCATTTGTCACTGGCTTCCAAAACAACACATATTTTCTGATATTGCACTCCTGCCAGCAGGATAACATTGTTTATTACCGCCTTCATAAATGCCGTATTACAAACATCACGCAACTTCTACCTCTGCTTGTTATAGAGTCATTATTCACACAGTGAACACAAAATGTACAGCTGCTTTTTAGTGTGGCCAAATGATTGCTGTTGTTGTTTTTTATGATGAGATTTAAGAATGTCTACTTATAAAATGGGAAGGAGCACCAGGGCCTGCCTGCCAGCCCTTCTAACCACATGGATTTCACAGTTCTTGGGTGAACAACTTTAGTCGATGCCTGATGATTGAAAGGGCTTTGTGAATCTCTTTAAACCACCCCCCCCACCACCACCACCCCTTACCCTCCCTGTATAAGGCAGGTCTGTGCCAACTCTGAGAGCAGAATATAGCAGCCCGGAGGAAAATACTTGGTTTCCCCGACAAAAAAGATCTTCTTTACAAGGGCACCCAAGTCTTTTGCTATCCAGATTACTTATGTGAGGAAGAAAAGGAGGGAATTTGAGAATCAAAAGGGCTATCAAATCCACTGGGATCCAAGGAGGCCCTTTTGTATCCTGCCAAGCTCTGGGTCACATATAATGACAAAGATACGTTCCTTCACCACTCCAGCAGCAGCAGAGAACTGAATCAAAGAACTTCTGAATACTTGCCCAGCTTCACCGGCCTCTCAAACCTCTCAGCGTAATGACCCAGAAAAGGAGTTTGTGACAAAGAAATCACTGTAATGAGGTCACTGGATAAATTATTGAATATATTATTCTCTCCAATCTTTAGCGTAGTTCATCTCAACCCTAATACTTTACACTTCAAGTAGCCTATAAAAGAAATGAGTACTGTCTTACAATAGGCATACAGGTTGAGGCTATGCTTGGTATTCATGGAGAAATTCAAGGTCTTGATGGACGAATTGTAACAAGGGAAAGATGATTCTGCATCAATCTGTTGGAATGAGCTTGCTGCAAACTAATTAAATTAACCACAGCCACGTGGCCACCGAAGCAAACTGAGTCTGTGGAGTACAGGAATATTGCTTCAAGCAGCAACTCTATCATAAATTGGTATTAAAAGAGATTTGTACTCTCAGCCCTACAAAGGGATATTCAAACACAGCTCATTCAATTCACTTGTTTGTTGAACACAGACCACAAGAGATATTTTCGCTCTTCGGTGTCCTTCCTTTCAGCATAGGAATGTTTATTAGCATACCTTTGAGGAAGAACAATTATTTTAATTCTATTCACGGGGCACAAAAACACTTAACAAATTTGATGAAATATTATGAGCTCTTGAGAAGCAGCAGAGGACATAAAACAAACAACAGGTGTGTTCTTCCAGTTCAGCAAAACAAAGCAGGATGGAAGAAGCTTTTTCACAAATCAAACCCATTCAAGTCGGGGTAGGCAGAGTGTTTTGGTGTCATTGCACAACAATTCCATAATAACCTTTCAGCATATTGTAATTCAAGAGATAACTAGAAATATGCATCTCCTCATGGCTCTGTTTTCAGGGCTTTACAAAATCTAGCCCGTGACGGAAGACTTTGGCCAATCACAGGTCATGTCAGAGAGAGAGCGTTCCTATTGGCTGTTCATTCAACGGAAGCAGCTGTCAATCATTTGCAAACCCTGATCAAATGGTCAAACTAGGAAGCGATGATCATTATAAATTACTATTCTGTTACTGTAATGCCTATTTCTCACTGGCTGGTGGGCTGTACTTGGTATTTCCTCACCTGATCTCAACATGGTGGCCGGGTAACAAACTTTCTCATTTTCCAGCTAAACAGTGCACTACAAGATCATACGGAAACAATTTATGCGAAAAATAGGCATTACAGTAACAGAATATTGGTTAATACTTGATCAGCGCTGCCTAGTTTGACTGATTGATCGGAGTTCGCGAGGGATTGACAGCTGCTCAGATACGGCAAGGCTCCATTTTGGCTCCAATTGGTAATTTTTCTCCGGTTTGTGACATCTTGCAGATGCCATTAGGAGCAGCGGAGGACACCAGAAGTTTATATGTTTTATAAAAATAACTTTTTTTAATAATATTTGCTCCAATCTCGCCTACTGCTGCAATATATCTCCTTCTCTGATATATCTCTTCCTCTTCCATCCATTGCAGCTAACAGTCCTGTGCACCATGTGCGGCACAGCGGCAGAGGGGCTGCCTTTCTTTCTCCCCGTTGACACTCTTCCATTTCTCACACCGGGAGGATCCCCCCCGTTTAAGCGAATGTGATGGAGATGGCTGCGGGTCTATCGGGGACACAGCGGGGCCCTCTGGGTTAAAGTGCCATGATCAATCACAGGATTATGGATCAAAGAGTCTAGCAGAATTCTGACTGTGAAAGAGGGATCACTCCTGTATCAGCAAACACGATGACAACGCCAGAATCACACAATACTTTGTGTTTCAAATCACTCGCGAAGGATTGTTTGCATGCACAGCACATATTATACAGTGTAGAGTAAGTGCGATTAGCATTTCTGACATTTTGCACAGTAGGTACTTTGTCATCTTAGGCATTATGTGAATTAATACATTGCATTTGTCTCTCTAAAACATATCTTGTACTCTTGTTTGGCATGCTGCTCTACTGGAGGGATTGCACACTAATATTCTTCCAAAAGATTTATCCTCATTTGGTATTTTGACGAAGCTGGTGGAGAGCATCAGTCCAAAATCTCCCATTGGATTGAAATATGGTGGCTGTGAGAGCCATAGCGTATCATTCTTGTAATTCTCACACATATCAAACCATTCATTTAGCCCTGCCTGCCCTGTATGGAGGCAGATCTTTTCATTTTCTCTAATGTGTTACAACCAAAGAATCCTTGCTGCTTGGTGCTTTAACACCCTGACTATTTTTTAAGTCTATTTACTTTTCACTTGTCCATGTGACTATATTGATGGTGGATTAGGCAGTGGTATAAGTCAGATCAAATCATTAACTAACATAGCAATACCACAGTATAACAATACTTCACAAAGTATTACCAATAGGGCGGTCAAAGTTAATGTGATAATGACCCGTTAACGCAAATTTGTTTTAATGCCACTAATTTCTTTAATGCCTTAATGCAACTTGACATTTTTAGGTTGTAGCAGGCTCAGTTTTAAAGCTAGAGTGAACTCACTGGCATCATATGGAACTAGAAAAACCTAAGGAATCCATTGGTACCAACCATATACTGGCCTTGATGAGGAAAAACTGTCCTGGTCATTTTCAAAGGGGTCCCTTGACCTCTGATCTCAAGATATATGAATGAAAATGTGTTCTATGGGTACCCACGAGTCTCCCCTTTACAGACATGCCAATTTTATGATAATCACATGCATTTTTGGGCAAGTCATAGTCAAGTCAGCACACTGACGCACTGACAGCTGTTGTTGCCTGTTTGGCTTGCGTTTGCCATGGTATAACTTGCAGTTTCTGGACAATATGTGTCATTGTTTTGTGTTGTTAATTGATTTCCAATAATAGATATATACATTCATTTGCATAAAGAAAACATATTTGCCCACTCCCATGTTCATAAGAGTATTAAATACTTGACAAATCTCCTTTTAAAGTACATTTTGAACAATCAAGATTCAATATTTTAATCAATTGACAGCCCTGGTTTTAACACATGTACAAATACTTTATTTACAATAAACTACCAAATCTACTTCTTCTCTCTCGCAGAAAAAAAAAAAAAAAAATGAACAAAATCTATGAATATGCAAATATTTTTCATTTCATGTCTCCTACTCCACTGAAAAGACAATGGTCAATGTACTGCATGTGCACTGGAGGTTCTCATATCACACTATTATGAACTGCAAACTTGTCATGATGTCACAAAATCACCTTGCAAACTTAAACTCAGATTTAAGGTGAGCACAGAGAAACTTTCTTCCTTCAGCAGATGAATGTGGAAACAGCATACCTCAGTCTGATATTCTTTTTTTCTATTCTAATACAATTTCTCCTCTTTTTAATCTTCTTCTTTTAGAGTTTATAGACTCCATAGCTTCACTGCGCCTCACACAGTTTTGTCCTGACACATTCAAACGTGCAGCCGTCGGAGGACACCTGTTCTTTAGAGGATCAATTATTTGCGGCTGCACACGCAGATTAGCATTACATCTGTTGTTGGCTATACATAGCATGTACAACGCTGTTGTGTGACTGATCGGAGGGAAGGCAGTCAGCAGCGTATGCCATCTGTTTTGCACACTTACGCAGGTGTCAATATAATATTATTTTTGGTCAGTGGTAAAGTGAATGAATAGGGGATACACATGAGATACCATTTCTGTATTATTGATTTTCAATTTTCTTGAAGAAAATGGATTTTAAGCAACAGTCCACTGCTACTCTAAGTACCTCCACTAGGTCATATGAGCTCTTTGCTTCACTGACAGTACTGAACTTCTCCAAATTCTTTGGCAGCAAATACTTTTAGATGATTGCTGACCAGACATATTTGTACTCCTGTCAACTCATCACATGCATCATTAAAACCAGCAACTCTGAAATAAAATCATTAATGAAACCAATCATGGGGGTACAGTAAACTACTGGCCTGCCGACACAAGGAATGCAAAAGCAGCAGATTGAAGATGCTTCATTTACAAGATAACTTGACCTCTCACTTCAGTCATTGTTGCCTGCCTTTACTTGACCACGTGGGGGGCAAGTGCATGTAAATTGAAAGGTTTTAATGGGCGAGAGGTTTTAATGGGCGAGTTTATGATGTTCTAAGGAACTCACATCCAATGAGTTTTGATTAGGTGCCACCACTCTTTTGGATTTTGCAAAACAATCATAAACCCTGCAAACTCTTTCACGCCTCCCAGGCTGTTCACATTTCTCAGGGAGGTTGTGGGTCTCGGAAATGTGTGTATCATTCGGAAGAGCAATTGAGGGGTTGCAAACTGGAAGAAGGTTGTCACTTCCTCAGAAGATGAAAAGAAAGCTGCAACTTTCATGTTGACAATTTTAGAGCGAGTGTTGATACTAGATCCATGTTCAGAAAAAGCTTGACATTTACATGTGGTTTGTTCAAGGAGCTGTTATTATGGAAGAGAAAGCTACAGCTGTAAATATGGAAGTGGAAGTTGATATTCTGCCACAAGGTGTTTGTAACCAGGATCCTCTATATGTGAAGGAAGAACAGTAATTTCTGAGCTTCTGGTGTTTTTCAAGAATGGTGCTCATACAACCGTATACAGTGAGGGAAGTCAGGAAATCAGGTCAACCACAAACATATGTCTTCACTAGCTACACATATGTCAGTAACTATAATTTTATATAGTCATTTTTCTGATGTATTGCTGCCAAAGAAGACAAAATACAGTGTTGCAGTTATCAATGTTAAAGTAAAAATGGATGACATGGATACTTGTAATGGCAATCCATCCAATAGTTGTTGTAGACATTTCATACAAAATATCAAGCTCAAATCGGCACCACAGGAAAGGTCAGGAGGGGATCACCAAAGTCTTATGGACTCATCGTCTGGCCACTATGGATCTGTACCAGATTTCATGGCAATCCATCCAATAGTTGCTGCGATATTTCAGTCTGGACCAAAGTGGTGGATCGAAGTGCTTCAAATCACACTCTATCCCAGTAAAAGGCAACAGTTTAAAGCTTGAGTCAGGCCAGAACGTGTGTGGTTTGAAGTCGCAGTGTCCAACATGCTTCATGAGGACTTAAAATCCACACCATTGGGGGTTTAGGTTTTGCCATCCTGAACAAATGTATACTTCAGGTTTGCTCTTCTGAAGACAAACCCAGGTGGCCTTGGGTTTACTGTACAATGTGTGTTGACTCAAAAGGACGTGCCAGTGTCTGAAAACTCAGCTTGATCTCATGGGAAGGCGTACAAATAGCACAACATTTTAAGGACATTCAGCGTGTAATGATAACGCATTTTAGGCTTTTGGTGTTGCGTCACGGGGTTAACGTTGTGAAAGGCCTTTTCGCGTGTCATTTAATGGCAAATTGTTATTGTGAAGCAGTTGCAGTCAACAAAACCACTTAGTTAGGTTTAGGAAATCATCATAGTTGGGCTTAAAATAACCACAAACTAAGTAAAATACATACGTAAAAACATAAATATGGAAAACACGTCACAAATGTTACTAACATAACTTAACAACACTTTGGGACACAAACACAGGTCTCCTGGTTGAAGGACCTTTCCACCCATCACAAGCAGACTTTCTCACTATTTATTTATGTCACCAGCTCTGAGCGTAGCATATTTAAGCAGATGTGTTTAGTACAGACTATATGGTGTACACTTGACACGCCAAAGGCAACAACGGCAATAACTTACAAATTGCCTTCTCTTCCATACGCCATTTGATGAGAACAGACTTGTAGGTATCTTAAAACACAAAAGCTGTTTTCTTTTTTCTACAACACAGAAAGCAGAGCCTATCAATGGCGAAACATCTGCCTTGCAAATGTGTAAAAAGTGTGTATTTTCTGCTGTTTTAATGGCCCATTAAAAATATTAAGAGGTGCAACACGTTTAACTGTATAATAATTCAGTCAAATTAAGATTCACACATACAGTATGGTGTGTGGCTACTACTGTTTGTAAAGAAAAAAAAATGCAACGGGGAGCAGCTGTGAGGCTTGTAAATGCACACTTTTTATTATAGTGTGATATTGGCCAGTGTGATATTTCATCACAGTGTACTGCAGCAGGTCTGGGGAGGTTTTTTTTCCCTTTTTTTCTTTTTTTTTATCTCAAGGAAATGATTGCAGGTGTGAACTTTTAATTAGATGTGCTATATTGAAGAAAAAGGCTTCTCTTTTTTTTGGTGACTTCAATCCACGACTTCAAACATGACTCTGAACACAACATTTTCAGACACGTTGGAGTGGTGTCTGGCTCGCAGCTTTTCGGTGTTTATGTCGTTGGCTTTGACAACTTACAAATTTATTTAGGGAAAGGTATAATTTTATGCAGAATCTTGTCACCTGGAACACCCAGTCCCCAACAAATGACATGTACCATATGAAAAAATAATTTGCACTTCCTAACATGCTATGGAGTAAAATGACACCTAGATTACAGTCACCTTCAACATTTTCTTGCAAAGCAGGAAGTAGTCTGTAAGAAAAGGGGTACTTGATGCATGATTGGGTGGGTGCATGACGCACAGAACTTTGACACCAGACTGGAATTTCGTCTTCAAATCGAGTTTACTTTTGAAAAATAACTTACCCACAATCATACCCGATTCCTGAACAAGTGTTTTAGGTGGCTAAACATAATATTTCTCATGAAACCTGCACCAGTCAACATACTGCACTTTTATCTTAGAAATCATGCTCACACTGTCTAAATGTTATTACAGTAACACATGGGTTTGAGTGGTTGACCTTTCCAGTGCACCTGCTATTAACAAAGCACTAATTAGCTGGCCAATTAATGGATAATTATATAAAACAAATCAGTCTATTATGAATCATAATCAGCATCTTCGTGGGAGACATCTTTTGCCTCAGGACAGAGAAAATGCAATGTGCATTATGAGAGTGGTTAAGATATATGGACATATTCAAATTCCAATTATATCCTTTATGTATTTTTAAATTTTATGAAATTTGCAGTTAAAGAACTGCTTGAGGTTTGACAGAAAAGGCCAGGGTTGGTTTTTCCATCTGGCATACAGGGCACTCTCCCTGTGGGCCGATGTGACTTTTGGGCTAACACAACCGTCTTTTTTTTCTTTGTCTATCTGGCCCATAAAACAGGTTTGTCGTCCCACTGTCTTTTTTTTCTACATTGACACTGGGCTGATGATGACTGAGATCTTTCTGTAGCCTATCAATCCCGCACCCACATGCTCTATAGGTCACGAATGTGTGTGAGCACGCACACTCAGCTGAGAGGTTGTGTCCCTGCTCAAAGTGGGCCGCTAGCTATGCAGCACAGGCACTTCTACATTTTACTCTTTGGTTTACCGTGACTTTTTCTTGCCCACCAGCACTTCTCACAAGCTGCCGGTACTCTTCTCTGCCCTCTCCATGTCAGGTTTTCAGGGCAATTCATAATTGCGTTCATAACAGCGATTTGATGTACATAATATGATTTTAAAGGGCAAACTTTTCCAGAAGTATTAAATGTTCGGACAAAGGCTGTGATATGTGTAAATAATAAAATAATTATTTAGCCAGCCTAATGGTCCCGAATGATGTGAAACTGCATAGTCAAAAGTTTAGGTCTAATGATTCTTAAGTACAACAGAATAGGTTTTAAATATTCTAAGCTATTTACGGACTGTGAGGGCTAAAACACACAAGAAGCCTAATTGTACTTCACAATAATTCACTACATGTTTACAATCAGGCAGGCAAAGTCATTAAAATATAATACTTAATAATTAAGATCAGTGTATATGATGGAATAGTCGCATTATGATGTGCCAGAGGAACCAAATTTGGGCATTTATAGCCAAAATCTTTCTCCGGGGGGCATTACCCCGGATCCCCTTGCTCAGGGGTTGGCAACCTTTACTGTCAAAAGAGCCATTTTAGGCAAAAGAAAATCTGTCTGAAGCCTGCAAAATATTTGCATTGAGGTATGGGGCCACACTGAGGGAAAAAAAATTGAGACAGAGAAGTTACAACTTTACGAGAAAAAGTCGTAATACTATGAGAATAAAGTCATAACTTTACGAGAAAAAAAGTTGTAATATGAGAAAAAACAGTTGTAATATTACGAAAATAAAGTCATAACTTTCCGAGAAAAAAAGTCGTAATATAACAAGAATAAAGTCATAACTTTACGAGAAAAAAAGGAAAATAACACATAAAATTAATACTACTATACTACTATACATACTGTATATATACCAATATTATGAATTTATTCTCATAATATTACGACTTTTTTCTCTTAAACTTCTGACTTTATTCACATAATATTACAACTTTTATTCTCATTATATTATGACTTTATTCTCGAAATCTCAGATTTATTTTTTTTCCTCAATGTTACCCTAATACTCCGTCGTACCGTCATACTATAGACCTACAACAATGATGAATAAAAATGAAAACGTAAACAAAAAAACCTGTGGCTCCGGAGCCGCAGGTTGCAGACCCCTGCCCTAGCTGGCTACTTTTTACCACTAGCTGGCTACTCCAGATACTTGTGGAAAGCCCTGTTCATCAAAGTGGAGTATACAATTTAGCAACGCCACTTATTGAAAGTATGTATCATGTTTCCTCTCTCTTAAACCTTCCTTGATTCCTTCTTACTCATCACAAGACTTTAGTGCTTTTAGAGGGTGGCTCAGTTGGTAAACTACACAGGGGAGCATAAAGATGAGTGGTGCGTGTGGGTCGGTCTGGACCAAAATGCCAGGGGCCGTTTTTTTTGTCCAAGTCCAGCCCTGGAAAAGGCTGAAATATATCCAGCGATTTAACTTCCAGTTAAAGTAAACAAAACATCCTAAAGGCAAAGGGATTTAGTTTCATCCTCGCAGCACTCCATTACTGTTTTGAATAGCTGCTCAGTTTACAGTTTATAATCCCCTTCCTGTCTCCTGGGCAGTGGTATGACCGTCTCACAAGCTCTTGAGCTCACAGTACGGCACAATGAGCTCCTTCCACTTGGGTGAGCAGCTGATAGTCCCAGAATGAAAAGGTTTAGGAGTCATTAGTAAGGTTTTCATATGTCTGTGCCACTTTTAATTACTTCACAGCTAACGGTCGTGTCCACCGTGGGGGTGAATGAGATGTCCTTTCTATATTACATATTTGGAAGGGTGCTATCTTTATTTTTCCAGGCTTCTGGTGTGGAGAGCAGTACATGGAGCAGGATGAGGTTTTATGGGTTGTTCACCAATCTGATAAGCCTAACAAAATACCATATTGCCTGGGCTGCTGAGGGCTGCTGTTATTGTCATGATTGTATGTTTTGTTTCCAACCAAATGAGCTGAAGTGGTATCATCTACTATGAGACAGCAGAATAAATGAGGAAACACAAAAAAAGGCCCCCGTTCGATGTGAAAATTATGATGAGCTTATCTATGCAGCTTAATGAACTGCGCACACACCGACATTCTGGAGGCCATTTTCAGCCAATTAACAGCGAATCAGCTCAGAACAGAATGGAAAACAACCTGCTGCTTCCGGAGACAAATACTGCACCGTCCCAAACTGGAACAGATAACCCGCCCCATTATTCACCCCTTTGTTAATATGTGAACATTAGGATAGCATTTGCTTTTTCATGAAATAAATTTCTCATATGCAGTTGCTGAAATCTGAATATGTTAAATAGTAGTATCTGCAGCATGTTCATAATAACAGGGATGGCCCAAATCGCTCAAGGTGTCCCAGAAGAAACCAGCATTGAATCAAATTTATGTTGTAATTTCACTGATAGACGATTCTGTATCTCGTTTAAGCGTTTATTCTACACGGCATGGACCCATGAGGGAAATGTTAACCCAAGTAAACACCATCAAGAATATGGTGCTCCATTTACCAAATGCTATCAGTGCACATTTGCACGGCGCACTGTTTTTGTTTGTTCCACCTCTGAACTAATTAAGACTGAGCGGGGGCATATTCCCTTTCATTTACTGCAGTAACTGTAGCCTGTATCAAATAAATGATTATGTATTTACTAATGCTTTTTTTTTTTTATATTTCTGGGTGCTAACCAGCTGCAAAATTACTCTGACTCGCGGTGCGGATGGAACTGAATTTCCTCATTTTAAGCAAAGTTATTTTTTTATTAAGACGTGCCAGGTGTGAAGGATTGTGCAGAAACCACTTGCTCCATGGGATTTATTAAAACAAGAATGTATTATGCATGCACTAGTTAGTGCCTAGAGAAAACACGTCTTAATTCTCAACTTGTTCCAAATGAGTGTATTGTTGTCTACCACTGCACAGTGTTGCATTGGATGGAATATGTGTTACTGAAGCAACGAGAGAAATGAGGACAAACGGAAATATTAAAATGAAGACGATGGTGCCAAGTGACTGTTTTGTACCAATTCATTCCCAGTATGTACAGTTTGTTTTTTTGTGTGTGAAGACAACCTTTCCATAATCTTTCCGCAGGTCTCTTATGTGGCCAATGCCATAATCTTATAGTAGCTGCGATACATACAGTAGGAATAATTGATTTAACCCTTTAATGTCCTCACTAAGAAAAAAGCAATAGAAGAAAATGTCCTTGCATTTTTATTATATAGGCCTCTACCAAGGTTAAAGATGTTGCTTCATGGTGAGAAAAAAAATTACAAACAAATGTGTTGTTATTATGCAGTGATATGTCAATATACCAACATATATATCTTAGCATCACTACTTTTACCCATAAGACAATTCAACCATTTGGTAGAGCATGTTGTTGGACAATAGAAACATAATATTTATTAAATTATTTCAGCATATATATAATGGAATAACATTAAATGTATATGAACAACAATGAAGGATGAGATTTTTATTTAGTAGAAAATAGTAATTTCATCATTAGCTTTACTAACTTTACCAGAAAAGGACAACTTAACTGTTTGATAGAGCATGCTTTTAGAAAATTATTTGATCCCTTATTAAACTTTCTTTTTTTATCAAGTTACATAATTCTGTTAGGTAAAGCTTCTGAAACTAGGATAGTTCAAAAGAATATGTCTTGAGGGACTTTTTTGTTTCTAACTTCCTGTTAGGAAGCGGACTGAAAAGGCATGCTATTTAGAGACACAGCGACATCTCGTGGATTTTTTTCTAGCATAACACACCTGAACTGAGTGGTAGAAATGGCTCAATCACGTTAAGTTAGGTTCAACACATTTTTTCAATAAGATATAGTAACTCAAAATGTGCTCTAACAAACGATAGAGCAGGACATTAAAGGGTTAAAAAAAGATTATGTTGAAAGTTTAAATGTTGCTTGCATAAATAACCATCACTGAATAAGCCAAGAAAGTAATGCATCTAACGCCACCCTGACGTTTCTCTTATGTGTGCCCAGGTATACATTTATACCATTACAATTGTGATCCAACAATAGCAACCCCAATTTTAGCAAATTTTACCAAACATGAACTACTCTTACCGTTATTGTTGACAACAATGATATATTTGTATTTATTCAGACCCTTCAGTGTGTCTCCTGTCTGCTTTACACGCTTGGATATTTGTCGTTAAGCCAACTTTTGTTTGAAATCCTCTTTGGCTCTTTCTCAGATCGAAGGGGAGTGTCCATAAACAGAATGTCGGGTTGCGCATGTTTCAATAGGGTCTTTTGTCGGAACTCAAGGACGTTAAGAGACTCATTCCAAAGCTGCGCAGAAATTGTCATGGTTTGCTGAAAGTAGCAATCTTTGTCAAGCATCACTCACTCTCAATCATTACCTCTATACTTAACACTCTTCCAAACCCCCCTAGCATGTTGCTAAATCCAAGGGATGACATTAAGTTTAAGTGCTACCTGATTTGTGACAGATGTAGCGATTGACATTCAGGCCATAGAATCCTTCTTTTTTTTGTCTTAGAGGACCAGCGAATGTTTATTCCTCATGCAGTTGGAGTCCTTTAGGTGCCATTTGGCAAACTCCAGGCAAGCTGTCATATGCCATTTATTCAGCAGCGGTTTCTGTCTAGCCACTGTCCATAAGGGCATGATGGATGGGGTGGTGCAGCGAGGACTGTCCTTCTGTAAGGTTCTGCCATCTCTGCAGAGAAACTCTGACGCTGATCCATTAGGCTTTCAGTCATGTTTCCTACCAAGGCCCTTCATGCACAGTTAATGACAAGTTGTCTGAATAAATTTTTTTAGCAAGAATAGTTATGAGTTCTACTTTCCCTTATTTGTATATCTGTGGTTTGGAACAGCACCAAGAAAGAGAATGTGCAGTTTATAATCAAATTGATATTTTACAAATCTACTCAAATTCATTGCAGAGATTGATCAAACTAAGTCTGTTATTGAGTCTTTTCATAAAAGAAATGAAACATATGCCAGTGCAGCAGTATTATTATAAGCTATTCCCAATACAACTTGTTTCAAAAAATGTTCTAGAATAAGGAAGATTTCTGCACTAGAATATTGAAAATTACACATTTAAAAATGTTTTTTTTTTTTGCACTGGAAACCCCACTGGATGATTTTTCAATTATATTATATAAGACTTCTAGAATTCAATAGTATAAACAAGACCTATTTTACATCATCCCTAGCAACACTGGCTGTACTTGGGTAGAGTTGTACTTAGAGCTGGATGCTAATAATGCTAATAATTCTATGCAGATGATTACCACGTTTACATCTTAATTTAGGGTATTAACATGCTACATTTCACTATTTAGCAAGTGCAGCTGAGGCTGATGGGATTGTCATTAGGTCTGCAGGTGGTCACAAATTAAATTATTAACATTTTGCCTCGATAAAAGTTGTGAACTGACGGACAAACATTGCCATCCTTAGAGGCACGCTGCTAGCATGGCTAAAAATGACTTGAAAATATGAAGAATTTTGTAATGAATAAACTTTCTAAATCTTGTATATGTGTGTTTTTCCTTTGTGTAGACTGAAAATTAAGTCTGTGAAATGTTTCCAATTCCACTCCACAGTATGTCACAAATATATAGGGAGAGTGAATAAAACTTGATAACTCCAAATTATCGCTTCATGCAGAATAATGAGGTGACTCTCACTCCTCTGTGAGAGCCATTGTAATGCGTAGTGAGTGTGGTGACAAATGCTACGTCTGGTGATCCTTGCAGGTTGCCCTTTGCAGAGCCAAGCACCAGTGCACCTATTCAGCTGTGATACGACTCTCAGTGTGATGCTGCAGAATTGGCACCTTGTGCCCGGGGACTTTTGAAAGGTGAAAACTTTCACAGCACTTAATAGTAAACTAACACACCCACGGATCAGGGCAGCGGGATGGAGCGGCGGAGTGAGGAGAATCTGAGCCTGAAAGAAATCCTCCTTCAGAAAGCATCCAGGTGTCCTTGAGCGAGAATCCTTAGCAGCTGCAGAAGCTGTGCTCTGTTGCTGATTCTTACCTCTTAGCAGCTCGCCGAGGAGGAAGCAGCAAGACAATTACCCATCAGGGATCAATAAAGTATCTTGTAATTTTTCTTTTTTTTTTGAGTCCAGGGTTATTTTTCTCTTGCTGAAGTGTTCCTAAAGTCTCAGAGACTTGGTGTGTTGAGATAATAAAAATTAACTATTGTTCCTCATCCCTGTTAAACAGATGCTGAGGGAGAATGGCTGTACGACTGATAGATCCACACTTCTTGTACGCATGCATGCAGGGCCACCCTATAGCTCTGTAAACCAACAAAGTGACATAACAATGGTTTTAAGACAAAAATTAAGATTTTTATTTTCATAAATAACTGCATTTATTATAATATAAAATTGGTCCCTGATATTGTTGGCTTAAATGTGTTTAATTAGTTTCACTAAAATGTACACTTTTATTGACAAATAAGTGCCAGGCAGATGTAAAAGTGTGAGAAAGAATTACAGGGGTGAAAAGTGTATTTCTTTCCGTATTTTTTGTATTTGTTCAAGTGTTATCTCAATGAAGAAAATGAAGAAGGATGCCCAGTGGCAAATATTATAATTATTATCATTGTATTTATTTTTTTAGAGGTCGACCAGCGCCCCATAGAAGGTGGCCACCTATATGGCCTCTGCCTTAAGCCAGCCCTGCATGCACCTATGTCTTCCATATACTGGAAACGTCAAGAGCCAAGGGCACGACCAATCAAAATAATGAATTTCCACCATAGATGTCTCCCCTCTTTATCAAACGCATATGCACAGGTCTAAACACAACCACATGAAAAGCCCTCGACATAAGAGTCCCCCTTTCATTAGTGCGTTGGCTCGAGGAGCTTGTGACACGAGATAGGAAGTGGATACAGATTTCTATCGCACGCAGTTAAGCTTCCCTCGCGTTTATAAAGAATGTGTTTGATTTCAAAGGCTCTGGTCGCCGCGCGCAGGTCTCGATCAGTTACGCCGTCTTCAAACGCATGCTGGAGACGTTTTATATCTGGCTCCTTGATTTCGTTCTCGAGTGTCCCTCTTCGCCAGGACAAATATCCTTCAAAGCCCGCTGGAGTCAGCCACGAGAAGCTTCTGTCAGGATTGTTTGCTTTGCCAAGGTGTGATGGAGTGGACTGGGTCCCTCCTGTGTCCTCGTCATTGTGTCATTCGCTGACGGCTTCACATTGAGCCACTAAGTTATTCCACCGCAGGGAGCAACCGCCTCATATATACATCCTCATAAAATTTGTCACTCATCCATGCTACTATCCTGAGGGCTGCCATCTTTCCCTGTTTTTATGGTTCTAAATGGCATGAGAGCTACATGTTGCATCCTCTGGCATAACCCTGAAAAACGCCTTTCAGACATCACCTATATTACATACTGTACATGTGCTTTTTCATGTCAGTCTTGTGTTTGTTTGCTTTCAAGTAACTTTTCCGTAGAAGTCACAATGGCAATTTTACTAGGTCAGGCTTATCAACATTTCTGTAACACTTCCAACACTGCATATTTCTGATTTAAATATCATCAAAATGATGGAAAGACTACACAGACAAGGTTAAATATGCAGTGAGATATTAAATGCACGTCCTGTTCCGCCTTCTGAACTGTAATAAATTTGTCATTTGAATATAATTTCATATGCACAAAGAAAATACAATGTGTTTAATAAAGCATGAAATGCTGTCAATGAGCCAATTTTAAGTTTGAGGAGTTTTGTCATGTCTGTATCAGATCTGAATTGTGTTTTTATTCATTCCCCTCAGGGCAAAAGAGGGGGAAAAAAAAGTCTACAACCACGCTGTGAGGCTGGCACAGCTGTGATTTGAGCTACATGCTAATATGCTCATAGACAAGACTAACATGCTGATGTTTAGCCGGTACATGGTTATAATATTTAACCATCTTGTGTTTTAGCATTCTAACATCAGCTAATACTAAACACAAAATACTGCAGAGGCACTAGATGAAAAGTCAGGTGATCAACAACATCATAATCAACACATTCTCATCACATACTGCCACTTTGTCACGCCTCTTTGGTGTTACTTTATTTCGGACAACAAAGCCACTATAGTTAGGTTTAGGAAATAAATACATGTTTGTACAGTGACAATAACACTGAATGTTGTGAACTTTGGACATTAACGAACAGCTGATTGTAACCTAATGCACGGAACACGAATAGCAGTCTCCTTGATGGAAGCCCTGTGTGTTGTCTGATGACAATCTGTGCAATACTTGTTGAGATATTTCTGTCTGGACCAAAATTGATGGACAGACAAACTAACCAACATGGCTTTCTCTGGACTCATGCTGCTATCGTTGGTCAGATATGGTGATGTCAGAGTGTCAAAGAAGATTATAGTGGGAAGAAAATTTTGCCAAAGTTGATTAAATGAGAATCACAACCTAATATATTTTCTTTTTTTTTTTTACCTCTGCTTGATCACTGCTGGACCGTGTAAAATAGGCAGCCAGATTTTATGGTCTCTCATAAATGATGAAATTGATGATGAAATTTATTTAATTAATTAAAGGGGATCAAGTAGTGAGAAGTCCTCACGATGGTCGTTAATTAAGCTGCCAAAAAGTTAGGAAAAGCCATCACTGATGCAGCATGTGAGAAAATGGTAATTCAACTCGTCACTGCTCCCTCTCACGCACCAGGTGCCAGATATTACACGAGCCCTGCAGATCTCTAACAATCCTGTCATTTTTCTATACAACCACTTCAAAACAAACATAGTGGAAAATAATATAAAAAAATATCAATAACCCCTTTCAGAATACCACATTAAGACACCAAGACCTCGAGGAACACCATAGAAAAAGACATGCTGTGATTTGATGTAAAAAATGTTTGACATTTGGAAGAATTGCATTTTTTGGTGATTGAATGGCGAGTGGTTCTGTTCTGGAAACTGCTCAGAATTCCCTTATTGGCAATATACTTAAAAAGCCATCCTCTGAATGCCCTAGGTCTCCTGTAGGTTTGTGATTGTAAAGTTTCATGAAGCTGTGATTATCCTAGAGGTCACAACAGGTCATTTTACACAGTAAGGTCAAGTTTCAAAAAATGGTCTCACTATGTGAAATGCTTGCTATGGGGACTAACATCATCACACATAAATACATTGGGCTCATTGGATCCACAAGAGTCTCAGCTTTACAGTGATACCCAATTTATTCAATTCCAAGACTGTTTATGGACCCCAGTGTGCAGAAATGTTCAAATACACCATTTTAGAATAGTGTATTTGCATGCAAAAAACTGCATGGTTTTTGCCCCAAGCTGATTAGCATAATGTGGGCATATCTGTAAAGGGGATACTCGTGGGTACCCATAGAACCCACTTTCAGTCAGGTCAGATGTCAAGTGAAAATAGCCATGCCAGTTTTACCAATGGATTCCTTAGGTTTTCTAGTTCCATATGATATCCGTACCTTCACCTGTTACAGCCTCTGAAAGACAGTAAAGTTGGTGGAGTTCGCCCTGTGATCCCACAGGTCTCAAGGGGTTAAAATTATATCTGAAACCAGCAGTGTTATATATTCAATGTCTGAAAGGGGCTTATTTGTACAGAACACGTTACCAATGGCAACCACTGCAATGAAAAAAGAGACCTTTACAGTAGTAAAGGCTTGAAAGTGGAAAGTGACTCATACCATGGTAATCAGCACTGATATCAGTCCTGCTTTACAAGTCCCAGTTAGGGGTCTTTTCCAGCTATTGTAAAGGGTAATAATCATAATTTGTGGGTAACATAATGATTTACAGAGATTGAGAAAACAAGCTTCTATGAAAGGGCAATTTTCCGTTTGACATATCAATAATAATCCTCAATGACAAGGACGAGAACGAGCACAAGAAATGGCCTTCATGCTCTTAAAATAGAGGGCTCAGACGGAGGGTGGCGGAATAAAAATATTGATTTAATCACATACCCTTCTTCACCTGAGTTAATGAATCATTATTTTCACGTCTGTACCCCGAGGATAGATAAAGTATTGTCTGACTGGTCCAGTGCATTGGATGATTAGCACTCTCATTAAGAGTGGAGCTGGAGTGTGTAAATCTCAAGAGATATGGAACATGGAGAGCAGTTGTACAAGCAGAGAGTGTGCAGCGGTGACACACACTGTCTGCACTGTCCCTCGCTGTTGTTTATCGCCTGGGACTTGGCACCACTGTGAGACAATTTAATTCCTTTTGTCAACAGCTATAAGTTATCTTTCATTTTTCCATTTTCAATTGACTACACATCGGTCACTTTTAAAATTTTGAGTCTTTAAGGCTACATTCACACCTGACGTATCATCATGCAACAATTCGTATGATAACTTACGAAAAGTTATTCCTCATTTTTTGCGCGTTTTCCTGTGAATGTCCAGCAACATGTGTCAATTTCTGCTTGTCATATGCATACAGTCTTTTCGAAATACACTTCTGTTTTCATCGTAAATTGACTACGGAAATGCCCCAACCGAAATACGGAAGTAGCGTTATAAATAAATCAAAGTTGACATCTGGTTTCACTTGGGATACGAACACTGGTCTCCTGGGTGAAAGTCCAGTGTTTTTTGGTTAGGTTTAGGCAACAAAACTAATTAGTAAGTTTTAGGAAAACATTGTGGTTTTGATTGAAATAACTCGGAAATGCCGTTACTGAAATACGGAAGTGGCGTTACAAATAAATCAACGTTGACTTCTGGTTTCACTTGGGATACAATCACCGGTCTCTTGGGTGAAAGTCCAGTGTTTTTGACCCGCCCATCCACCGACCTCCTCTGTATGCAGCTTTTGTCGCTTTTCATACGGTACCATGCCATGGTTCTTACAGCCTATTATTCCGAACAAAAGCATAGGGCTAATTACTATGTAAAATGATGTCGGCGAACCTTACCGGTCTTAATATTTTTGTTCCTACCATGGCGAAGGCATGACCCACCATACCCTCTGGCTGGCTTACCCTGATATTCTTACCCTAAACCTAAACCAAATCACCAAAGGCATTCAAGGCAACGAAACAGATGAGATGGGAAGGTCTGATGATGATGTCATTATGCATAACAACTAGCCATGTGCTTCTGTTTGCTGCACTGAAAGTGTGTATTTTCGAAGCAATGGACTTTCGGACCAATGGGCAATCACGCTTTGTACTTCCTGGTTCACAATTATGTTGATTACAAAGAAATGTATTTCAAGGGACATACTGTATATACGAATTACAGTGCCTTATTTTTCGTAGGTATAGCTACGAACGGAATATGAGAACAACCTTTCACACCATGGGACAATCATACCAAATTCAAAATCTATGTTTATACCAAAGTTGTGTTGATAGTTGGTCATATTTATCCAAGAAAAAAAGAAAAGAAACATATACCAATCTGACCTGACAGCTATGTCAGAAAGACGTGCCTGCACACTGTAAGAATGACAAGAGGTGTCACATCCATCCTACAGTCTTCATTGCTCACTGACATGGCAATGCTGATATGAATTAGGATTGGAGCTCCATGATACAGTCATATGTAGGTCACAGGCTTCAGGACCTGATGACTTTGTGATGAAAATTCAAAATACAGAAAGATGTTGATACTGTTGTGTGTTTGTCTACAGTCTCTTCCACAAAGACATTGACACAAAACCACAACACATGTATACCATAAAGCTGTCCTCCCCCTCAACAAAAGGATACCACTCAAAATTAAAGCTTTTAACGGCCGCCGCTATTGTACAACTGACTGTATTCTGCTGATGAGAGGACAAACTGAACTCCTCTTTTTTAACGATTGGACCGTATCGATTGTCAATGTTTTACAGACAGAGAGATATATGTGCAGCTTACTCATTGTGCGGTGTGCATTAACATTCATTCAACAATCCTGAGTAGAGTTCTGAGTCTGTATGAGTAGGCCTGATTGTAAATGATTTTGGGAGGTGCTGGAGGGGTGCATAATGGGGGGCACCATGGCCTCCCTTGCCCTGATATAGAACTTTAATATATCCTACTTGCTCACAAACCTTTATACGACCGGTCTTGTGCTTGTGGGAGAGTGAAGGATTGAGAGAGAGAGTGGGAGTAAAGAGGGACAAATCTATCAAGGAAAGTCCTCATATTTCACTTGGAGAGAGTGGGTGGAAGGGAGTAAAATGATGAAGAGCAAACCTGCGTGGTGAACCAAAGCTACAGTACTTTGATCTTCTTTTTGACCTGCTTCAGCATTGACCTTTGCCCTCTCTTTTTAAACATCCATCATTCACAGCACCGGGGCGAGGACAGGGCGACCCTATTTTCCCTCACATGCACAACTCCGTAACACCTGCTTAGTTACCCAAGTGGAGAAAGGGGCAGGTGGGGCTGGACATTGGGGCAGGAGATATTTCATACATTCAGCCGCATTCCCGTAGAAGTGGCTTTTCACCTCCACAAACTTTTATACTTCTACTCGGGTTGTGCTTTTTTGGTTCTAGGCCAACATTTAGGAAAAGCTCTGAAGTCAAAGTATGTTTTAGGAAGAGACTAACAATTAATCAATTCACCATTTACATTTCATAATGTAAGCCGCCAACAGGGATGGATAGAGCATGGATTGAAGCAGAACGAGTTCAAACTCACAGGCCTCGGGCAGTTTGATTTTGACTCCGATTTTATTTACACAGTATTAAAGCAAATCTTTGATATGGACTGAAGAGTAAAACAGTATTGATCCGTTTTGATGTTTAACAGTCATGGTTGAAGAGCAATGCGATGTGAATATAAATCTGCGTGCTTTATGGAGATGGATGCTCCATTTGCAGTAGTTTTTTTTTTTTTATTCATATTGATTTATATTTCGTTTATTTATTCTCACAACTTAATGTAATGAAAACTAAACATACACATCTTAGAATGAAGTCCAATACTCTCAAGATATGAAAGGTTAAAAGTGACATTTAAAAACTGCCTTGTAGATTAAAGCGGTTGCTTTTTATTACATGGTTAGGAATCTTTCCACAGGTGACAAGTTGCGTAACGGTAAAAGAGCATCATTGGTGTTAAACTGCCTCGCATTATAACTAAGAGAATGATTCAAAGGTTAAAAATATTTTGGAGTGTCCTCTTCATCTCTGGAGAGTTGGAGCATCTCACCTCTGAAGCTCCATCAGGTTGAGGAATTGCTTTATCTTGCATGCAGCTGATGCTGTGATGTTTTTCAAAATCAAAGTCAATTTAAGAAAAAAAAGGCAAATCGCATGAAACATATCGGCCATAAATAACACATGTATTACAAAAGCAAATATTAGCACAATTAGATAAAATGTTTGTTCCACTAGGGGCTGCACGGTGGTGCAGTGGTTAGCACTGGTGCCTCACAGCTAGAGGGTTGCAGGTTCGAATCTGACTTGGGGCCCTTCTGTGTGGAGTTTGCATGTTCTCCCTGTGTTAGCGTGGGTTTTCTCCGGGTACTCCGGTTTCCTCCCACAGTCCAAAGACATGCATGTTAGGTTAATTGTTGACTCCAAATTGCCCATAGGTGTGAATGTGAGCGTGAATGGTTGTCTATGTGTCAGCCCTGCGATGGACTGGCGACCTGTCCAGGGTGTACCCCGCCTTCGCCCAATGTCGGCTGGGATCGGCTCCAGCCCCCCCGCGACCCCTAACGGGATAAGCGGTTGCAGATGAGAGAGAGAGAGAGAAAATCGTAAAAAAATAATGTTATAATAATGTGGAAGTGTGCCACTGTGTACCGCTATGCACTAGGTTGTGAGGTCACATGGTTTAAACAGTCATGTGACACGGGCAAGCTAAATACGTCAGGGATGTTTTGGCCCAAACATTACACAAAAGTAGTGAAAAAGTTTGCAAGTGATGCAACCACCAATGTTTCTATTTATATCATTTTATCATCAGCCTTTTTTTAAAGTAATCAATACCAAATGAGTGATTATCAAAGTATCAATACCAGAATATCGATCCACCCGTCCCTGCTTTTTGGCCTCTTGGGAGGCTGCACAACAAGCTGTAAACACAACATTGGCATATTATCACCTAATAAAGTTGCTATAGCTAGCATGCTAGCAAAGAGTTGCCTATTTACACATCTGGCAGACATGAAAGTCCAATATTCACACACTTTTAGCTCTGTAACCAACTACTGAAAGGAAATATCTGTCTCTTTAGCTGCTAAGTGCACCACTATGTTCACCAGCTAATCAATAATCTCTGTCTGTTTGCTGTTGGGTGATGAGCAGGTACTATACAGGGAGCATTTTTCACTACAAATTGCTGCTACCTGCTGTGGCTGGAAATGAGGTTGATGAGAGTGGTGAAACCTGACCAGAACAGTCAAGATGTGGGCCATAAAACCAAAACAATGAGCTGAGAGACATTAAAACGCTCCATAGAGCCGAGGGGGAACTGCAAAGCAGGGTTATAATTCTCTAGTTCATCACTTTGATCACCCCTTTTCACATTACACATAGTTTCTTGATCCATTGGTAATATAAAATGATGCATTATGGGCAGCTTTAAAGACAGACAAATGTCAAATCTGCAAAATCGGTGCCTGTGGTGTGATGTGCTTACCTGCTTCATCTTTGACAATTTGTCTAGTATGTTTTCAACATTCATGTCTCTCAACACAAAGTTCAGGCAAGCACAACCCCGTTCTTCCTCCCACGCACAGCAGAGATAAAAAAAAAAAAAATGGTGGGTGAAGCGAATGGCTGGCCTGCAACAGAACGTATGTGTTCCCTGATCAAGGTAGGAGACTCTGTTAGATTTCATCTCTTGTTTCTTTGCCCTTTTTAATCTCAGATCTGCCATACACACTTAGAACTGGGACACAATAGCACCTGTCTTAATTAAAGTGCAATCATGTCATTTCCCTGCTTCTCGGTCTAAAGGTTACAGCTTTTCCTTGATTTTGAATGTCACTCTTGAGTAACACTAGAACACCTTACATATGAGTCTGAAAGAAAGTGGTTTTATAACTCGACAGTACAAAGTGAGTAAAGTTTATTGTTACTTTAACTTTGTTAACCACAGACTACATAGGGTCCTGCATGGCTAGATGATAATACAATAATATACATCTCACTACATTCCTCTGTATAATGGTGAATAATGACGAGAATAATTGGAGACAGTTTGAGAAAGTTGTGTCAATTATGCAACCCAAAGTTAGGCTCTCTAATGCCTAGTTCACACTACACGACTCTAGCCACGATTTTCCCCCAATTTTCACCGAGCACAGAGACAAATCGTCATTGGCTCGCCGCTAGCTATTGGCGCTTGAGCGTGACGTTTGAGCTGCTCAAAGATGCGGGCCAAGAGGTTTGCCAACGCTCGCTGACTTTCCAGATATCTAGCATGCTAAATATCTGGACCAAGGAGGGAGATTTCCCAGCCTCTTTCAATAGAGGATTGATCTGGAGATTCCAACCACAAGCTACAGCAAATGAGAGCGTAAGACATGGTTGAGGGAAAATCTTGGGGAGGAGTGGTTGCCTGTAACAATAGGAACTGTGTAACTGTGTGCAACACAGAGCAGAGGTGTTGTTGCACCTAGAGGAATAAATAGTAAAAAAAAAGAGTGTGGAAACAGGCAATGTTGTGCCAACAACACCAGCAATGTGTTTCATTTACTGTATATTTCTCGCGTGTGTTTTCGTGACAAAACGTAGTTCGGAGACCTCGTCTGAAATTCCTCCTGGTGAAAGATCTTGTAGTGTGTGACCCAATTGCCAGTCAGTCATGTAGTGTGAAAACCCCAACGACTTAAAGACTCCCGATTACAAGACAGCGAGTTGTGTAGTGTGAACTGTACGGCGATCTGACGACTTTGAAAGTAGTTTTTTGTGACCTTGGCTTAAAGCGATGGAGCTCAGATAGAGAGAATCCTTAAGATTTGGGACCAAACTCTGGTTGGTTTGGCTCAGATTCACCCCCCGCCAGCTCAAAACGTTATTGGCCTAGTGATTTATCCTTTTCTAAATCTTGCTGCTTCGTCAACCTCACTCGAGGTCCAGATAAATCAGTGCGGGTCAGTCTTTAACGAGGGGACTAATGCTAAAGTCTTCCTCCGAACACCATTAACCTGTCTGTGTAAAAAGGACACAGGAAGGAGGCCATCGATTGTGCTTTAATCTCTCACTTGCAACCTGCATTCTAGCAGTTGGCTTAATTGAATTGATAGGCTTCCCTTGGTTTTAATATTCATCTGGTTGATAAAACACATGCTGCACTTTCTCCACATGACGATCCTCACATTAACTTTGAACATGCCAAGTAGGTCAGGTAATGTAAACTTGAATGTCAGTGACACCCTCAAAATTTACAGAGCAACCTCCGATGTGTAATTAGAACTAAACTATAACAGATTGCAAATCACCTGGATTGGAGTCTGTCTCCTCGCACATCACACTGGAAACACGCTGCCATCAAATGGGATTTTCTGTTGTTTTTCTGCCCTCCTAGTGCCTGTTTGTGAGCCTGTCGACCATACGGCTTTGATCGTATGGGCTTTTTTCTCTCCAGCTCAAATGCAAAGCACAGCTGCGAATGTTGTGAGTAAGCGAGAGAGCAAGAAATCAAAGAACGCGAGTGACATTAGGTCATTCTTGTTGCTATGCAACAGAATTTTTTTGGACAGCAAAGTGCAAAGTACCATCTAAATTAAAATTATCTTGCTAACCTGGATGATTAAAGGGGGACATGTTGAGGATAAAAAAATTAACAAAGAAAGTTCACGAGTGATTTGCTCGTTCTTGATATTGAAGAGGAACCAATTGTGAAACTGAGGATGTTTCATACACAGATGCACTGGAACGGTGGATGCACGCAACAGGTTTCATGCATGCGCGTAATTTTTTTTTATTATAAACAACTGAGCAATGTTATGTAGAACACTTTCTATAGTATAAATATGAAAATTGCAACAACAAACCACTAGACTGATCACTATATGCCACACACAAAGCAGAACTTTATTACCATGTTTTATGCACACAAACTCATTGAGGGATAATCTTTGGTGTACATTTAAAGCTCTATTGACAGTCTGTTATAAACCATACCATGGTAACTGTAAAAATAGCACTGACACTGTCCTTGCTACAAAAGATGTTCCCTCATTCAACTGTTCAAACAAAGACACAAAAAGAAATCATACAATGCTTCAGAACTCTGAGATCGACATCTTGCAGTACTAACTACGGCTGTACTGAATGTCTTTTTCTAAATATATATATATATATATATATATATATATATGAAGCATCATTTAGGTTTTCGAATGATGCTTAGAATGTATGACTTCATATTTTATGACAACCTCACCCTAAAAAATTAAATAAAAAAATCTTCGACCAAAAACCTCAATTTGAATAAAGCAATTCATCGGATTAAATGAGTTATCTTTTATTCATTAAATCAACTTTCTTCAATGAATAGACCTTGTCAGTGCGTGCCTCCTTTTATGTGCAGCAAGCGTGAGAGCAAACGGTCGTTTGTTGTGTGTTAAAACAGTTTGTATTTTAATTCTTCTTTTTATTTTTTAAAATTAAAGGTAATTACCAAGTCACTTATTTTCATACATGATATCTACTTGTACAGAGCATTTATGGAGCACTAACCATAATCTGCTGCAAGAGCTGGACAATGACTATTTTGAAGGCTGGTTATTATTGGTTGTTCCACAATTTGGTCAGTTGTTTTTAGTGCTATACAGATAAAGTTTTACTTGACTTGACTTGTTTTTTCCATTGATGTGGGTTGCTGGGATCCCCCAGGTCTAGTATCACCACAATCTAAGATTTTTAAATTTTGAAAATCACTATGTTCTTTTTGGTAGTTGGGAAATGTGTTGGCTGAATGTAAAAAAAAAAAAAAGTGGAAACGTGTGCTTATCTGCATTTAATGGGACATTTTAATCAGGATTGCTGTGGTTTGTTCCAATGGGTATGATTGTTCTCATTAGCTAAAGTATATAGCATGGTTTTGTCATAGGATTTCATACCACTCAGTGTTACAAGACAGGCAGGCTCTGTCCTGGGGGTCTGGGGGTTGCTCTGAATAATGATGGGATACCAGATGGTCTTTGTCAGGCAGGCTTTTTCCCGTGGATCCGGATACTGCCCTGTACAACATCATCAGCCTGTCACAACAAACTAATAGACAGGGAAATAAGACGGACGGGCAAGAAATAATAAATCATGTGGTGTGTGGCTTTTTAGCTCTCTACTGGACATCACTGGTGCTGCATCAATTGGAATCTTGTTTGCACATATACTTCAATGATTCCAATTTTATTTGCCTATACAAGTAGGAGACACACAGTGCATGCTTGCTTTGATGTGCATATGGGCTCATGAAATATCCACAGGTGAGCATTTGACAATCTCACATTTACATGCTGTGCAGACACTATGCAGGTAAAGCATGGGTCACATATCTCTTGTTTCCTTGGGAACCAGGAAATAGTCAAGTAGAAAACATCTTTGTTCTCCCAGCCCAGTCGCACAGCAGTTCATGAAATAGTCACGGAATTAAACGTATAGATTTGTGTACATAGACACAAATTTCCCATTTTTTTCAGCACAAACTTAATTCTTATGTAATCCACGTAATTGTGAACTGGGAAGTATGGAGAGCGGCGAGTGTAGAGAAGAGGTTGGGTGGAATGGGTGGGTCAAAAAACAACGGACTTTCTCCCAAGAGACCGCTGTTCGTGTCCCACATAAAACCAGAAGTAAAGTTTATTTATTTGTCACTTAACTTTCGCACTTATGTTTCGGCACTTTCTGAGTTATTTTTAGTCAAACCACAATCTTTTCCTAAAGCTAACTAAGTAATTTTTGTCACGTGACTTCCAAACTAAAGTTATGCCACTTCTGGTATTAGTTGAACCCAAACTGCGATCTTTTCCTAAACCTAACTAAGTAGTTTTATTGCCTAAACCTAATCAAGTAGATATTTTCTGAACCTTAACTAGATTTATTTTAAAAAAGATTAGAGCGGAAAGGAAAACACAATAAAAATACGTTATCGAAAGTCGTGCTGATCATCATGAAAAAAAGGGAAATTTGTGTCTTTGTACAAGAATCAACAGATTCAATTTTGTGATTATTTCATGAACTGCTGTGAGACTGTGTTGGTCCTCCACAGGAACCAATAACACTGCCTCTTTGTGCTGTTTCTGAAACTCATAGGGTTGTGTCTAGAAGGTAACCTGCAAACTGTGAAATCTAGCAAAAACTTGCAAAAACTCTTGCGAGACTTGCTGCCCGACTTCCTAACCTTAACTTCTCAAGGTCAGTTCCTAACCTTAACTATTCAAGATCAATGCCTAAACTTTACCATTTCACGAGTTTCCCAACTCTTGAGTTACCTTCTAGTCACAACCTGCCTACAAAGCTCTGATCGGTCAACTTTTTCCCCAATGGGCTCTACACTACATCTATTTGAATGACTGAATCGCCGCTCACATCTCTGGTTCGTTCAGACGAACCAGGTCAGGCCAAGAAATTGTTCACCTGACCAAAACTGTACATTCATACATGTATGCACTTTAAAACCATTGGCGTTATCCCACAGTCTGCTCTCAGAAAAAAAAAAAAAAAAAGATTGCACAAACTTGTGCTCCAGAGCATGCTGCAATGCCAGCCCTCCTGATAAAAATCCATCAAGGGGCGAACAGTCAACTGCAGGGCAGATGATAGGAAGAGATGATAAGGTTTGTTGGCCCTCGCTTCCACCAACCTGTCCTAGCCTGGAAGAACTGCCTATGGGAGGCCAGCGAGACGAAAAAGCCACTGCAAAATGAATAATACCCCCACACATGGCTTGGGTGCTGAGGGAGAGATACCTCTCCCAGAGGTGCCAAAGCATGGCCCAGATACCTGCCGCGAGAGGAAGGTGGAGGAAGCAGCAAGTGGCTGTACAGAAGAAAGCGACTGATTCTTGGATGCACTTTTGCAGTGTGGAAATTTGTCATCTAGGGAGCCAGGGTAGAAAAACCCTGTGATTCACTCCCATTCATGAACTCTCTTGATCAATAACACAGTCTAGGATTAATCCGGATAAACAGATGATAAACATTATCAACAGATGACTAATCCTGTTGAATAATGTAATCACCAAGGGAATAATGATCTATTTAATCAGCACAGGACTAAATCTGATGTATTCTTTGTACAGGTTCACACTGTTACACACACACACACACACACACACACACACACACACGCTCATGTCATGTAGTGGAAACGGAAGATCACGAATTGCCAGAATATCATTGCGGTAGAGTAAGTCATTTCTTGAGGTAGTCGCTCACACACGGCTTTAACATTTTGAACTTGACATTAACAATTAAGTCCCTAATCAAGGGTGCCATACTGTGTCTTCCTGTGAGATGACACCAGCTGGAGCTTCAATTGGAAGCTGGAATTCAAGGTGACAGCGAGACAAAAACATCATAAAGATGATTTAGAGCTGTGATATCTGGTCACAGGTCAGTTGTTGTTGTTAACAAATTGTTTTCAATTGAGATATTTATGTGTTTTTCATGCACTGGTCAATTTTGACGTCTTCTTTTCAGACAAGTGGAAAGAAAACATCCATAATACACATTTAAGTGTTTATTTTACTACACTGTGTCTATTTGGGTCTGTAGATTTATTCTAAATTCACCAAAAGTAAGAGTAATTATGCCTTATTTGCATATTTAAACAAAAGAAAATCAGAAAACCTGTAATACAAAAACATAATTATATCAATGAAAGTAATCAACTGAGGAAGTGTCATGGTGATATCTATTAGTTAAATATTTTAACCCTATTCCCCAGTAGTGTCTGGCAAAGTGTAATACATTTTACATTCAGACATCTCCACTTCAGTAGCACTTACATACATCAAACTTCCCAGTTTCTTTTCTATCCTGAATATTTTTACAGAGAGGTTTGTTTGTATATCATTCAAGGTCTGAGTGATATAACATTGTGTTCCCAAAAACATGGCAAAAATGCAATATTTATGGCTTTTATGGCTTGACAGTATTTCCTGATTTATGAAGTGATAAGAAGCTAAAGTTCCCTTTGTAAAAACCTTCAACTCTAATATGTCAAAAAAATGAAACAATAATTTTGAACCTGGTTTAACTTGTAATACATATAATAATTGTGTTGATCTAAGTGATCAAATGGGGAAGTTTCATGGAAATATCTATTTTTAATTGTTTTATTCACCTGGGGTGGCTACCATTAAATACTTACAGTAATTTGCTTCAAATAGATATGTATCATTCTTTTTTTTCCCCCATATTAATCAGAATTATTACAAGTGAATGCAAACTATATTTGCTGCCTATCTGGGTCCAGGTCATGAGGGCAGCAGGCTCAGAAGGCGTCCTTCTCCCCAGCCCCGTCTTCCAGCTCCTCTGGGGAATCCCACGGCGTTCCCAGGCCAGAAAGAATACAGTATAATCCCTCCAGCTCGTTCTGGGTCTGCCCTGGGTTTTTTTTTCTCCCAGTGCCTGAAATACCTCCATAGGAAGACTTCCAGGAGGCATCTCGAACTGCCTCATCCGTCTCCTCGCAGCACAAAAGGAGCAGCGGTTCAATTCGGAGCTCCCTCTGGACGTCTAAGCTCCTCACCCTGTCCCTGAGGGTGAGCCCCGGACACCCTGCGAAGGAAACTTTTTCTTGGTTGGAACGTTGATCAGTTGCGAAAGGAAGAGCCTCACTTTCAGGCTTAGCTCCCTCTTCACCATATTGTTCTGCAGTTCACGTCGCAGTGGCAAAAAGCCCAGATCGACAAGTAATGCATAGGTCATCAATTCTGTGAACTCTTGTGTTCTCTCTCTCTCATCTGCAACCGCTTATCCCGTCAGGGCTAGAGCCGATCCCAGCCGACATTGGGCGAAGGCGGGGTACACCCTGGACAGGTCGCCAGTCCATCGCAGGGCTGACACATAGAGACAGACAACCATTCACACCTACGGGCAATTTAGAGTCAACAATTAACCTAAGCTGTATGTCTTTGGACTGTGGGAGGAAACCAGAGTACCCGGAGAAAACCCACGCTAACACGGGGAGACCTATTTTATTTTGTAATTCACTCCTCCTGTGTCTTGTCTGGTTTTACTTCCCACCTTTGTTTGTTTTCCCGCCTTTTGTTGATTGTCTGCCTCGGTTGTCTCTCCAGCCTCGTCTACCTTGTCCTCCGTGTTGCCTGTTACCTCCAGCCCTGATCCTGGCGTTCCTCGTGTTTCCCTGGTTTGTGATTTTTGGTGTTGTCCTCTATTTGGTTTTTGTTGTTCGTTTCTATTTGTTCTTTTTGTACTTTGTTCCCCTCCCTGCGTTTTGGTTGTTTTGGATTGTTCAGCTTGGATTAATTAAAGCTCGCTTTTATTTAAAAACTACCTATTCTGCCTATAACTCCGTGTTTGGGTTCCCCGGTAAATTCACCCCTCACATGACAGTTCAAATGTACCTTAAAGGGAGATTTGTTTAATACTCTTTTCGACATGGGAGTG
>CAKAOH010039545.1:50048-97386 GCA_916701665.1 Sebastiscus tertius
GCCGATCCCAGCCGACATTGGGCGAAGGCGGGGTACACCCTGGACAGGTCGCCAGTCCATCGCAGGGCTGACACATAGAGACAGACAACCATTCACACCTACGGGCAATTTAGAGTCAACAATTAACCTAACCTGACAACCTGCATTTTGGTTGTTTTGGATTATTCAGCTTGGGTTAATTAAAGCTCGCTTTTATTTAAAAACTACCTGTTCTGCCTATAACTCTGCGTTTGGGTTCCCCGGTAAATTCACCCCTCACATGACAGTTCAAATGTACCTTAAAGGGAGATTTGTTTAATACTCTTTTCAACATAGGAGTGGGCAAATATGCATGTCTTATGCAAATATATGAATACAGTTATTATTGGAAAATAATTAACAAAACAAAACAATGACAAATATGGTCCAGAAATCCTCACAGGTACTGCATTTAGCATACAAACATGCTCAAATCATGACACTGACACACTGACAGCTGTTGCTGCCTGTTGGGCTTGAGTTTGCAGTGTGCTGACTTGACTATGACTTGCCCCAAACTGCATTGGAGTAGCATAAGATGGGCATGTCTGTAAAGAGGAGACTCATGGGTACCCATATAACCCACTTTCATTCACATATCTTGAAATCAGAGGTCAAGGAACCCCTTTGAAAATAGCCATACCAGTTTTTCCACTCCAAAATGTAGGGTAAGTTCGGAGCATTATTTAACATCCTTTGGGATAAGCTAGTATGGCATGGTAAGTACCAATGGATTCTTTAGGTTTTATAGTTTCATATGATGCCAGTATCTTTACTTTTTAAAACTGAGCTCACTACAACCCAAAAAAAAAAAAAATGCAATTTGCATTCTCGTTATTATTACATTAACTTTGCCAGCCCTAGACACAGCCTAAGGTAAGCAGATATGCATCGAATCAATGAATTCTAAAAAAAAAGGATTAACATTTGCTTAACCCACAGTTCAGGCAAAACCACCTTATTTGAAATTTAAACAACCCATTTATTGAGATTCAGTTGCAACTTAACCTCGAGAACAACAGAGCTGCAATCCTAGCAGCCCTGAGTGTAGACGCTGACAGAGTTGGCCCAGTTACAAGGCCTAGTTTTCACTGAGGCTTCATGCTCTGAAACCAGTGAGTCAGGAAATATCTCACAACTGCTGTTAATGTGCAAGAATCTTGAATAAGTAAACAGCAGGAGGAGGTGGCGGCTCGTGGCACACCGATTCTGCTCCGCTAAACAGATGTAAAAGCAGCCCGCATCACATCTTATTAATTCCACGATTAGTTCCTCAATTCAGGCTGTCATGGGTTTAATGTCTCAGCAGTAAGCTGGAAAATTATTGTCTAGACATTGTCAATAAGTTAAAGTCTCTCTTGAGCAATTTGACAAATAATACAGTAACAAAATCATCTCTGCAAAAATTGAGTTAATACAATAAGGGTTTATTCTGAGGGAATGGATGCAGCAGTCAGAATTCAGTACAAATATCTATATCAAAGTATTTACTTCCCTCTAACTTATCTTACGGGAGTTTCAATAAACATAAAAAAGACCAATTACCTTTCTCAAAATAAGGGGAAACAAATATTCACATGATTAAACTGATTTAACTTATTAGTTATTGTATGAAAGAGGACGAGTTGGGATGAGAAAAATGTGTGGACATGAGTGTAAATAGTCATATACACACGTTGGCAGATTTTAACATGTGTTTTCCAGAGTTTTATTCATGCAACATGTCTTTGAACATAATGATTAAAAAGAAAATGTATAAAGAAGGGCTGTCAAAGTTAACGCGATGATAATGCATTAACGGATATTTGTTACGCCACCAATTTCTTTAACGCAACTTGCGATATTTAGGTTGTAGCAGGCTCAGGTTTAAAGCTGGAGTGAACATACTGGCATGAACTATGAGGAATCCATTGGTAATAACCATGACATACTATCTTATCTCGTCAAACTCATGCTACATTTTGGTGAAGAAAAACTGTTTTGGGCAAGTCGTAGTCAAGTCAGCACACTGACACACTGACAGCTGTTGTTGCCTGTTGGGCTTGAGTTTGCCATGTTATGATTTGACCATATTTCTGTATGCTGAATGCAGTACCTGTGAGGGTTTTTGGACAATATGTTTCATTGTTTTGTGCTGTTAATTGATTTCCAATGATAAATATATCCATACGTTTCCATAAAGCAAGCATTTTTGCCCACCTCCATGTTGATACGGGTATTAAATACTTGACAAATCTCGCTTTAAGGTACATTTTGAAAAGATAAATGTACAAGTAATTTGCGATTAATCACAATTAAATATTTGTATCGATAGACAGCCCTCGTATAAAGGTAAAATCAATGAGAACGTTTTGTAACATATTGCATTCCAATGCAATTTCTCTTTGCCATGCTAGCGACATGGCTCCAGGGATGGCAACGTTGGTGTGTTTATCGTTTGGTCCACTACTCATGTCTCATCTCTCAACAGCTATATGGATTGTCATGAAATTTGATACAGATGTCCATGGAGCTGAGAGGATGAATCTGAATTTTGTGATTCCCTTTCCTTTAGTGCCAGTGAGTGTGATGTGTGAGTGAAATGTTTCAACAACGGATTGCCATAACGTTTGGTACAGACATTCATGTTCCCCTCAGGGTTGTTTTTAATAACTCTGGTGATCCCCTTACTGTTCATTTAGCACCATTATGTCACATTTTAAACTTGTCCAACACTTAAGCATTTGAATTCCTGCAAAAACTAATAACACTCCCATCAGCCTCAGCTGTACTCTGTGTTTAATGCTTGCATATGTCACATGTACCATGCTAAACTAAGATGGTGAAAATGGTTATCATACCTGCAAAACATAATGATAATTAACACAATAGGTTGGATTTCTATACCTTTTTTTTCTATGGCTGACTCGGGTGTTTTTTAATATATATTGTAACTTTCTTTTGTGCTCCGTCACCTCACACTCAGCAAAGGTGAAGTGGCCTGGAAATACTCATACACACACACACACACACACACACACACACACACACACACACACACACACACCATACATACACAGACTCTGTAAATGGATTTATGCACAGTATTAAAAAGCTAATAAGTCAGACAAAGCTGTACACCAGTGCACACGGCTGAACAAAGGGACTCACTTGAATGGGCTAATATTCAATCATTTCCTGCCATTTTGATAAGTTTGAAAACACTGCTGTAATAGCCTTTTCAACATATTTCTTCACACCGTTTGCACAAGCAATCTCTGGAATTAATAGAGTAACAGGCACAGCTGTTCCTTCTTGCTGTTGTTGGTTGGGCATCATAGACTAAACCTGCAAACATTATTTTTCACAATGACTTATTCTTTCACCTCGGATGCTTTCAGTTTGAAAAACAAAAAAAAAAAAATACATTAACGTTATCAAAACCAACTGAAATATATTTGGGTGTTTTTTTTTGTCCACAGTGAAATGAAACTATCAAAAATGACATTTATCTCAGTGGAAAAAAACAGATATATAAGCAAACGTCTAAGAGTGATGTATAATTTCAATAGCACCTTTAATACCTTTACATTCACAACAACAATGAATCTTTCCATTTTTTTTTTTTTTTTTTTTGTCTGTGTGCGATGTTTGCCAGACCTGGAAGTGTGACTATATACAGTCTTTTAGAGTATTCTCCACCAAGGCTGTACAATCCAGATCTGATTTTTGCAGAATATCTAAATGGTGTCCAGGAAACATTAGTGCTTTGTGACAAGGATGACTTATTAAAAAATGAGTGAGAGTCATGATCTCTGAGTTTTGGACGAATAAATAATGTCACTGTAGCACCACTTAAAACAAAATGACACCAAATTCTAAAAAGGCAATAAATTACGTTGTCAAGTTTGTCATTCCAACCATAGAAAATACAGTTGAAATGAAATAGTATTTCTCTCCAGTCTGTGGTACCAAAGTGTATGCATGTGTCATTAAAATTGACGGTAGTTTGCCATGCCCACAAGAATTTGGCTCCTCCAAATACATGTATGTAACTGTGCTTTGGCGTTACAGCGGGTTGCATATACGGCTACATTTTTCTCGAAATAAGGAAAACTCTAAAGGGAATACTTCTGTGTGTCAGGGTTCAGGATATGAATTAAACATATGCTGAAGCCCTAAAGTTAGAGCAAATTCCATTGAGATCTAGTTTTTAGATGCCCTGCTAACAAACAAATCAGAAAGTAAACACATAACCTCTTTGGCAAATTCCCAAATTTCAATGAGAAAAATGTAAATATGCTTTTAATTTGGGTAAATTTGATGAAAAAATAAATAGTAATGTCATTCACATTGTACAAATGTTGCATTGGATGAAGCTCAGTCCATATTACTTTGTGCTCACATATAATAAGAAAAAACCAAAGACTGTCACAGATTGATTATTCCTTTTTTTCCAATTAAAGTGAGGGACCTGCAGGGGACACGAGAGTGGAGTGAACTGATGAAAGAAAAAAAAAGAAAAAATCACAGGTCTGACTGTGATAACTAATGCTGCCAGTAATCACTTCTCAATATCAGACCATCAATGTCTTCGTGTTATCTTCATTGGCCTATGATGTAATCACTTTCTTCTTTGTGCTCTCTGGCTGATAAATTGGGTTGTCACTAGAAGGGGAGCAGTGCAGCTATGACTACAGAGGGAAGCCAAACCAATTGAAATTTTTAACATTCTTAATAGGGCTTTTTTACGCCCCAAGGTTACTGAATATTTCTAAAAGGGACACAATGCAGATAGTGGTTTTCTTTTGACTTGACATCCATGACAAAAAAAATACGGGAAGACAAATTAATATTTGATAATGTTGCATAGTATGTGTGCTTCACAGTGTTTGCAGTTAAGGAATTCAGTATTCTACAGCACAACCTAAATAATAGATAACCTCATATATTGTATTTTTTTTAATGCATCATTTACAGAAAGGGCTGAAGTTACAGCTTTTGCTTTCACAGTTTTGGGAGCAGAATGCAAATGTGGACACTAGAGGATTAACTTTACTGGGGAAATATGAATCACAGATGGGTAGAAAACAGGAAGGTATGCAGGCAGGAATCAACAAAGAGCAGAAGGGAGAAGCCCTTTATATAGACTAAGCATAGACCAACGGGCTGACGAGGCTCAGCTGGTGAAGCAGGCAGCCGGGCACATGGCTGATGGGGAAATCAGCAACAGTTGAGCTTCATACCAACAGTATGCAGCACGTTAAATATTCAATAAGCTTTATAGTATATGTTAATAGTATTGTTTTGCAGTTACTTTAAATCAATGTGCTTAATCAGTTAGTGTTAACAGGAAACATATGTGCCAAAGCATGTAGAAATATAACTGATACTTAACTTACTATTTAACAAATGAACATTTTTTTCCTCTGAAAATGCCGAGAAGGTCCTGAAGCTGCCACACCACCATTACAAATATTTCATTTTTTTTTCTAATTTGCAGATTCTCCATTTCTTTCTAAGACAAAAGGCATTTTTCTCTAAACACATTTTGATGAAGGAAAAGCAAACAATACAATTAATCATGGCTGAATTTGAAGTAGTTGCTTCCGTTTTAGTATCCTGGTATAAAAAATGAATTTGCTTGTTAATGATAAATAAGTGGAAGTATGAAGAAAAATAGATACAGCGCTGGAGGCGGAGCTCTGTTCATTCCTATGAAAGTTTCTCTGGCACATAAAGCAAAAAAAGCTTGACTTTGCTTTGATTTAGGGCGGGGCTACCTTGTGATTGACAGGTCGCTACCACAGCATTGTCTGGTTTGGGAGTTGTCCGTGTTTCCGTCTTTACTTTAACCCTTTCATACTGTTTTCAGTTCATGAAAGTTAATTATAACATTTTTGGTCGCCTAAAAATGTCTTATTCAGTGTTTGGTTGTACTTAGCTCCACCCTCTCCTGTCAATTCTGGGTGCAGGAAACCAAGATGCCGACGGCCGACATGCTGAACTCGAGGCTTCGAAATGGCAGTCCACAAACCAATGGGTGACTACGTCCACTTCTAATGTACAGTCTATGCTCAAAACCTGCTTTGAATTAGTATGTAATACAGATCAGGTCCACATCGAGGTTGGGAGACAGTGTCATAATACGACAGTGGAGAAGCAGGAGGAAGTTTTCTGGAAAAAAGGAAGGACACCTGAGAGACAAAGAGCACTGGGGGTCCTGGAGGAGATAGACAGAGCCACGGGGAAGACAAAGCACCAGACAGCACAGCCTCGCCAAAACCAAGCAGCCCGGGAGCTGCAGAAATGAACAATCTGGACATGCAGGGAGAGGCAGTACGCGGGAGGAACAAGAAACTAATTTGAAAGTCAGGAGGAGAATCACAGGACACGTTTAGGCAAAGCCTCAATGTTTTTAATGTTGAGGGTAGGCTTGGAGAAAAGTGATTTTGCGTAACAACATTTTATGTATTAAAGTTTTTTTACATTAAAAGCAAGCTTTGGGGAAACATCAAAAATGTCCCGAACCATTTGTGCCCGCAACTGACAATTTTAATTTCCTTTGGTGGAAGTGTTTTCTGGGCTTGCCAAAGCACAAATGTGAAGACATATTCAAAATTGGTCAAACCGTAAAGATTTTGGGCACATGGAACTACTGTTTTTGCAATAGACAATAGATATTTTAGGAAAAAACAGCAGTTCCATGTGCCCAGATACCAGATATACTATAGTATGATCGATGCACAATCAAGTATTTGGTATTTGGTAACAAGTTGAATATCAAAGATATGCACACAGTGTAAAAATGTCATATAGAAAACATTTGATAAACACAATGTTAGCGTTAAACGTACAGCTGCGAAGCCCGTTCATCGCTGCTTGCAGCTTTAATTCAGCTTTACAAGTGTCCTTTTTATTTGAAGAAATACAGCATATGCACATTTGTTTTTTTACAACCAACAAAACAAAATACTATGAATCTGAATACCCAGTATGTGGTGTTATATCACTGTGGTTGTGATGCAACAGAGAATGTAAACATCAATGGTGTTTACCACAGGCAGGTCTCATGCCTCTGGGCATTTCTAGCCTGCAGTGTGAGTTTCAACAGACTGTTATTTTGTAGAAATAATACCGGCTTGGTATTGGTGAACGTCCCTTTGATACATCATTTTTTTCTCACGATTGAAACAACAAACAAAATGTGAAAACACGGTGTGTAAAAAACAGTTCTAGCAAGTGACAATAATATTGTTAACTAATGTGCCAACATGTTCTATTGTTATTACTGCTGTAATTCAGTGTGCCATTGAGTGGCGAGGGTGTATTTCTTGCCAACTGAAAACAAATTGACCCAATTGTTGCTCATATCATTTTGTTTTCCAAGTTATCCTGGCATGTTCACAATTTGGACAGTAGCCAAATGGATGCTTTGAATTACTCAACATTCGCACTGGCATTTAATTTAGTTGACTGATTTGTATTTAATATTAAAAGTATGCTGTTGACATATTTTTTAAGACTTGTGTTTTTTGATTACTGGAGTGTTTTGTGCTCTGTCAGAGGAGTTCCCTCTCTGTGATCCTTTTTCAAATTTTCTCGATCTTTTGTTTCGGGAGGTTTCCTGCGCTTTGTATGCCACAAATAACCCCAATGACCTGCTGGACTGGAGGCCAATGAGCATAACCCAGACAAGACATCCAATTACGTTACCTCCCAGCCCAGTTGCACTATATGGCATATGAATGACACGGTATTATCAGGTCATTTTGCGTGCAATCAGAACGCCGTTCTTGCTTTTGCCGTGTCATTTGTACACCATGTAGTCTGTATTGACTGCAATGTAAACAAATCCGTGTAAATATGCTACGCTCAGAGCTAGTGACGTATATAAAAAAGTGAGAAAGACAGTTTATGATGGAGGGGTCCAACAAACACAGGACTTTCAACTGTACTAAGAAGCAGGATTTGGGGTTAGCGAGGTAACTTCTGGGTTTTCAGTACTACAACGATGGTCCACTTCTTACCGCCATGGTAACTTATCTAATCTGCTCCACAGCAGGTCCAGATAAGAGATCAACTCGTATAAAAGCACCGCCTACTGACCAATCAGAGCTCGGTGTGCAGATTGTATGATAATATTACACAAATATGAAGAAATTAAAGTCATAATCCAGGTTAAAGCAACACAGTTTTAACTGACAAATGAAGGAAATAACGGATGGCTGTATGCTGTAGGTGCTCACTGCTTTGAATTCTGTTTTTATATTTATGTTTTTTACTTGCTCTCAAGTCCGTTTTGCACCGTCGGAGTCAGGAACGCGGCTGAAAGAAGGCTGAAAGAAGGTTGAAATAATCAAAAGCGCCACAATCTTGTTAAAGGGCATAATTACGTGTAATTTATTCATCTATCATATTCTGAAAGCTTTTTATAATATCGCTGCACCATCTAGCTGACTGTATGGATCTTTTGAACCCACAACACAAGCAAATCATTGCTGCAGGCATGTTTCACCTTCGTTTTTGAATAGACCTAGATATATAGATGTCTGGCACCAGACCCCTGTGTGTCGCTTTCATATATGCTTGACCCTTTGTTTTTTTATAGCTTTATGTAACTGAATATACTGTATATGTATCAGGGGTGGATTAGCGCAGTGGCAGTGGGAGGCAGCTCCTCCCATTGAGTTTATGGCAGCCTAGCAGCCAATGTACCCTTATAGCTCTTGAAAACATTATGCAAATGTTCTTTTGGCTCAGTGTACTGCATAAGCTACTAAAATAAGTGAAAATATGGATAAAATGTGTAGGTCATGGTGCCCTTGTCACCAGCAGTCAACACAACTGTAGACATATGCACAACTCCGATGCCAGAGCCATTTTCCCTCAATCCTCCCAGGGCACACAAAAACAACTGATGGATTCGTAGAAACTTTGGGTAAGCCTAAATAAAAACAGCAGTGAATGTAAGCTAGTCGGAGGCAGGGCCAGAGTTGATTCCGGGGGTGGCACAGGCCACAAAAGGACCACAAAGGGATGCAAATCAACCACAAAATGTCCCGAAGCAACTATGAGACACAAAATAACCACAAAGGGATGCAAAACAACCACAAAATGTCACAAAACAACCATAAAGAAACAAAATAACCACAAAGGGATGCAAAACAACTGCAAATATACACAAAACAACCACAAAGCAATGTGAAACAACCACAAAATGCTGCAATACAACTACAAATAAACAAAATAACCACTAAAGGATGCAAAACAACTACAAAGAGACACAAAATAACCACAAAGTGATGCAAAACAATCACAAAATGCTACAAAACAACTGCAAAAAGACAAAATACAACCACAAAATGTCGCAAAAGAACTACAAAGAGACACAAAATAACCACAAAGGGATGTAAAGAAACTACAAAATGTTGCAAATTAACTATAAAGTGACATAAGATAACCACAAAGTAATGCAAAACAACCACAACATGTCGCAAAACAACTTCAAAGAGGAACAAAATAAACACAAAGGGATGCAAAACAACTTCAAAGAGACACAAAACAACCACAGAATGTTGCAAAACAACTACAAAGAGACACAATATAACCACAAAGTGATGCAAAATGAACACACAGAAATACTAAAGGACTACAAAGCGACATTAAATTACCACAAAGTGATGCAAAACAACTACAAAGAGACACCAAATAAACTCCAAAGGGATGCAAAATATACACTGAACGACTACAAAATGATTACAAACAACACAGCTGGGTGGTGTGTAATAATTGTGTCAGTCTAGGTGTCTATCTTCTATGTTAGAGGGGCTAGGGGCCCTTTTACATGTCTGTGTTCCACGGGCCCATTGTCTCATTATTTGTCATTGGCTGTTGGGCTATTTGGAGTTACAAATAGAAGCTATTTATTTACTCACATTTATTTCCCCACATGTAAAAGTTTCCAAACCCGCCCAGATGCTAGTAGACAATATAAGCTACTTTCCTTGCTGCACTGAAATAGATGTGATTTTCACTTCACTTGTAGTACTTATATTCACTTAAATTATGCTGAAAACATCATTCTGAATTGTAAATCATTTTTAGAACACTCAACAATCCTCTTTTTTTTTTTTTGCTCCAACATACTGACTGACGCATTTGCAGAGCCGAGACGTTCTATTTTTAAGAATGGCAGCCCAGGACAAGCACCCAGTAATAGTTTCAATATCTCAGTTGCATTTGTCATACTTGTCTCCATTGCATCTCTATCATTTGCCTGCTGAGATAGGACAGCTGGATGGGGAAATTTGTCAGATCGCCCACTGTACAGTGTCATCAACTCAGTCAAAGCCGCTACTCCATCACTGTCATTGTTGTTTACTATTGTGCTGCATTGCGTCTCACTTACGTGCAGTGATCTTGCCAGCAAGACTCATTTTGCAACTATCGGAGCCAGTGAGAACATTTTTTACTTTCAACTTTCTGTGTAACAGGCCGATGCTGTGTTTTATCAACTCCCTAAAACATTAACACACAGTCTTCACATGGGGTCTCTGACACAGAGGTCACAATTCCCAGCACGACTGTGGAATCCATTTTACACTGCAAAAAAAACAATGAAACCTTAGTCTGCAACACACACTTTGGTGTGAAAGCGGAGTAGCAGCATGCTTGATTGAGGCAGCAGGGGAAATTTTCTCTCCTGAAATTTACTCAAAGTTCTTTGTTGATCTTCTATCACACATCTGCTAAAAGGTCAGATCAATTTGCAGCAGTGCCAACGCTGGATTACTGGCGTTATCAACTACCTGTTAACAAGCAAGCTTTAATTTCCTGACAGTAGTTATCCAGACTGCATTTCTGTTCAACATCTAGGATAAGTTCAGCATTTTGCCTATTTGCCCACTACCGTGTTGATACAAGTATTAAATACTTGACAAATCTCCCTTTAAGGTGCATTTTGAACTGATAAAAAAAGTGCGATTAATTTGCCAATAACCATGCCAATGCCAATAATCGTGATTCAATATTTTAATTCTATTGACAGCCCTAATTGAAAACATGATTTTATGGTCTCAATCGCAAGTTTCAAGTCTTCTTCAATACAGCATGATGTTCATACAGTAAATTATGGTCCCATTTAGAGTAAAATAGATCATAAAGCAGGGTATGCTTTAGGGCGTGGCTACCTTGTGATTGACTGGTCTGGCTCTTTCGCAGTGTGTTTTCAGTTCATGTAAGTTAATTGTACATTTTGGTCGCCTAAATATGTCTTATTCAGCGTACAGTTGTACTTAGCTCCACCCTCTTCTGTTGCAAAAAGCCAAGATGGCGACGGCCAGAAACCAAGATGGCGACGGCTAAAATGCAAAACTTGCGGCTTCAAAACTGTAATCCACAAACAAATGGATGCCGTCACGGTGACTATGTCCACTTCTTATATACAGTCCATGCTTTAACTAACTACTGTTACATTTGTCAGACTTGGTCATATTGTAAATTTCTACTGAAAAGGGTTGTGCATTTACAGCATCTTTTTGCAAGATGTTACACTTAAGGTGTTTTCTGTAATCGTGAATGCACCAAAACCCGAGCATCTGCACAACTGAAACTGTACATCAATAGTAATTAAATTTGATTAGATTCAAATGCATTATGTAAAAAAAAAAAACTGTGCATATATGGTTTATGTTACGCATTACAGCAGTCCTGAGGGACCCTGTCATTATATCAGCCAGTTTAATTGAAAAGATAATGGGACAATCAGCTTTCAGTTAACAAATGAGTTAATAATGTACCAGACCGAGGCGTGATCATTGCTTTTCTCATTTCTGAAAATAGCTGAATAAAATACAGATTCTTCCTGTAACTATTTATGATACAATATTTAACAGCGTTCTTAGCTGATTTGTAGGTGCTTTCAAGAGCAGGGCCCCTTGTGTCGGAATATCTGATGCCAGTGCACAGAGGGAGAGGCAAAATTGAGGCCACTCAGTTCCATAATTCAAAGAAAAAACTGGATGTTTTTTTTTTTTCTTTTCTTTCTAATAAGATCCCCGTTATGCTGAGGGGGGGGGGGAGCTGCTCTGCTGCTTCTCTACTACATCAGGCGTCATGAATCATTTTCTATTCTACCCAAGGAATCCTTTGAGTCATCTTCTGTGAGCTGGGTTGGACCTCAAGCAGTGGTTATTTGAAATAATTTGGGAACATCAACGGAATATATAATATATACAACAATATTAATATATAATTAGTAAGCCACATAATTACTGCGCCTGGAAGAGTGAAAAGCACAATATGCCTTGTGGTTATGCATCCGATTCGACTGTTATCAGACCATTAAATAGGCACCATATGTGGCTCAGTAGGGGCCTATTACATTGTGAAAGTGAAACTTAAAAACAACACATTCTAACATGTTGTAAAACTGGATGAAACGTCACCTTTTGAACACAAACAAAAAGATTTATTTTGGTTTAGGCAACTAAACTACAACTTCACTTCTTTAGGTTTAGGTAACAAAACTACAACTTCTTTAGGTTTAGGCAAAAAAAAACCTCTTAGTTTAGTTTAGGGAAAAGCATCATGGTTTGGGTTAAAATAACTACCAACATAAAGACAACTGCACATTGTTGGTTTCACACAAGATTTGAACTCAAGTCTGCATCGAACTTCTGCTTCTGTTCCTGTCATCATTATTACGGTCGCAAAAGGTCACTAACCTGTTCTTTTATACCTGTTTTCGGTGATCAACCATTTAAATAGATGATACAACCTACTAGTGGGTGTAGTAGGCCCCTACTGACCCACATCTATGAGGCTTATAGCGACTGATAACGCCTACTTAATAGCCTGAGAACAGTCTAAGCGGCTGGGTTATAAGTCTCATCACATAAACTCAAGAAAACTATAACATTTCATGACTCATTTCAAATTGTGTTATCTAAACCTTGAAATCAATGTGAATTTGTCTATAAAACATTGTATAAGCTTAACATTACATGCAGCAAACATCTTGCATAATTCAATTGAATTGTTTGTGCTCTCTATAATCCTTAAATCTTGAATGAAAGTACCCTTATGTCTGAGGTCTTGGTTTGTTTTTGTCAAGTCTCGGTGGAGACTGGTTTTCCAGGCCAGAGCAGCTCACATTCACCTTCTAATTTCAAGCTGTACTTCACAGTTCATTGTATTTTCTGTCTCCCCGCTGTCTGTAAAGTCGCGAGTTCATCTGGTATTCCTCTTTAGAATAGTACACGGAATGGATTCTGTCACAGAGAGTGCTGACTTTATTTTTTATACGGAGAGAATAGTCAGCAGCTCAGGGATGATGGTGTTAACAAGTGCCTGAGCTGTTGTTTATCATTGCCATCCACTATAATCACAATGTAATTGTATTGGTAACAATTGCACTGCTAGTTAATACTTTCCGCAGTGTGTTTTAGATTTGTAGTGTTCAGGCTTTGGGGGACAACTCTGAAGGATGTTGCTGTCCTGCAGCTGTTGTACCATCTCCGAGACACTAATTGCACCCATTTTCCTTGGACATGTTCCCATTGCTGTCTCCTCAGATAGAGCAGTGTTGTGTTTCTCTTTGGCTTAAGACAGATTCTCTAGTGAAGGCATAGTTAGGCTGAAGGATGAGAGAAAAGAACACAGCGAGACAGAAAAAGACACGGGAGAGAACGACACAGAATCTGCAAAAAAAAATGTGAAACTGAGATGAATAGACCCTTCAAATCTTTAAAATTAGTGTCACTGTAATGATGGCAAGTCGCCAATTGGTTTCACACTTGCTATTTCTGGCAATAGGCCATGAAAGTGTCCTAGCACTGAAGCTACAGAAATCTGTCCAAATATGACTTGATTTGTCCTTTTCAGCATTTAAATGCTGTGTATTCCACATCAAATACTACTAAACTAAAAGTTTAGTCCAACATCAAACAGATGGCATAACTATAACAAGCAAGTTTAGTGTTGTGCCAATAATTCTTGTACCAAGTCATAAAATATTATTTCTCCTAGGAATTTGAGCTCAAGATGAAATCATACTCATTTTCCTTCTTCTATTTAATTTTGTGATTTTTGCAATACCAGTTTATAAGCAAATCCAATAGTTTTTAATAACATTCAGTCATTCTAATAGTATTAGTTATATTAGTAGTACTTATAGCATAGGCTATATATAATAAGTGGACGTAGTCACTGTGACGTCACCCATTAGTTCGTGGACTACAGTTTTAAAGCCTTGTGTTTGTCATTTCTGTAAATTAACCAAGTCTCCAAGAACACATTCTCTTTTTAAGTAACACTGGTCAAAATGCAGGAAATCAAAGTTACAGGTACAATGATAGTCATAACCAAACAAATTGAACAAAGTGAACAACTACAACATCATAAAAATATATCTTGCACTACTTGACTGTCGTCACAATTCAAATTCCAGCAGTAGCCAGAATGTCCCTGTAAAACTATTCAAAACATAGACGTTTTGAAATAGGTAGCCTACATATGTGCGTGTCTAAATGGGATATGCAAAGGAACCAAATCCTGTCTATATTGTACACTGTGTGTAATCAGTGGGCAACCTCCGGGTCTGAAAAGTGAAGCCAATGCTGAAGTGCCTTAAACTTGCATTATTTCTAATAGCCAGCAGGGGGCGACTCCTCTGGTTGCAAAAAGAAGTCAGATTATATAGAACTCTATGAGAAATTGACCCTACTTCTCACGTGATTTATTACCTCTGTAAACATTGTAAACATGATTTTATGGTCTCAATCGCTAGTTTCAGGTCTTCTTCAAAACAGCATGATGTTAATTTTGTAAATGATGGTGTCATTTAGAATAAAATTGGCCATACAGCAGGGTATGCTTTAGGGCGTGGCTACCTTGTGACAGGTCGCTACCACTGCGTTGTGCAGTCTGGAAGTCGTCAGTGTTTTCGTCGTCGAACTTTAACCCCTTTAACAGTGTGTTTTCAGTTCATGAAAGTTAATCATAACATTGTGGTCACCTTGAACTTGTTCAGCTTTCAGTTGTACTTTGTTCCACCCTCTCGTCACTTCTGGTTGCAAAAAAACACAGATGCCGACGGCCAAAATGCCAAACTTGAGGCTTCAAAGTGGCAGTCCACAAACAAATAGGTGAAGTCACAATGATGTCCACTTCATATATATAGTCTATGTGTGAAATGTATTGATTAGACACTCATTATCCACCTCCTATAGAGCAAATCTGGTCTCTCAGAATTCACATTTAAATTATTCAGTGTGGTTAATTGAAGGCAGGAAATGCTCAAAATCTGTAAATGGTCTGAGGCTATGTGTAAGGTGGCCATGGCTAAATGCAGAGACATCAAAGCCTAACAAAATTAAGAATTTGTTTGCTTTCATTTGGTTTGCATATTTGGCCTATTTTCTTTCCACAACAGAGTTTACATCCTGTGGGCAGAATCATGTGAAAGCGACTTTGGAATATACCGTACAGTAAATTGCATATTAGTAATGCAGTCCAAATCCCTCTCCATAAACCACATAATGAGGTACTCCGAGTTCAGCTGAGACAAACCTCCTTTTTTCCTTTTTTCTCGAGTCAGGATCATAACCTGTCACACTGATGATTTCATGCAGCCTTTTTTTCTCCTCTTTGCTCACTGAGGTGTTTGACGATGTGATGAGCACCATGAGAAGTGTGGGAAGGCTGCCAGTCTTTTTGATGTCAGGGAGATGCCAGCGTGTGGAGGTGCATAGCAGAGCAGCATCCACATTCACAAAGGCAGCTTACTGTTTCAGGGCACGAGGATGGTGAACCCCCTCTTCAAAATTTCGGGTTTATGTCTGTTGTTTCAGGCTTCGGGGCCACACGGCGCCACTTCCTCGCTGTTCATTACTGAACATTGGTAGGGTGGAGCTTTTGTTGAGTGCATAACAATCTCTTATTCAGAGTTTTTACATTTCTTCTTGATTAAAATTCAAATAATATTGAACTATACTGCAGCTCATGATATACATCCAATGCCATTGTTTAGTAGTGCCCCTTTATGTCGCCAGGTGGAATATAGTAATTTCCATGCACAATATAAAATGGAACACGCTGTTAGTCAAACCTGAATGTGTGGTTACTATGGCAATAAAACAGAGCGCCACAGGTACCAACAATTTAGCCATCATTCACATGGCTTCACATGGCTCAATACAAAGGGACACAAATGATACAAACAGAAATTTTCTTTTCATGTTTTCACTGACCTAGTGAACTATCCCAACATCTCCTGGACGTATCAACACATGGTTCTGCACAGGAATTCATGATCCCCAGACCTTTCTTCTCGTGCCACCATGAGGATCATTTTGGTGATTCCTTAGCATTTCATGCACCATCACCACCAGGCCAGCATTTTAATTTCTTCAATACTTTGTTTTGGAAGTATTGGTCATTGTCACAGCAGGTGAGTGCAAGGCAGCAAGAGAAGGACCCAAACACAGACAATTGAGGAGGACAGGGATAGTTCAATGACTAATCGTCAAACTGAATGTATGTACAGGCTTAAGCCGAAGTTATACTTTCCGTATCCATCCGAGAGGAAATGTTACCATGCCAACATGCTTAAGACGACAAACATATCTGCTAAACAGCATGTTAGCGGAGTGATGTTAGCTCGAAGCAGTAGAAGTACAGCCTGGAAGACCCAATCCCAATGTCCACACCCACAGATTTACAGACTTTGAGGCACATTCCCACAGTCTGTGAGGGATTAGGGCTGTCCCACTGTCAAATCGTCCTTGAAAGACATTTTGAGCCCTTTATGAACGCTTTCCATAAGTCGGCATTTCTGCAGACTTTGCCTGAGAGAATTACCCACAATTAATAGCATTGTGACGTTAAATACAGGGTTACCATGGTTACCAGAGGAAGCCCAGAGGTGTAAAAAAAAAAAAAAGATGATAAACAAGGAGGACGGCACACGAGTGTTCAGCCAGGCACATTTCAATTTACACAGAAACATTAACATTTCATAAGGATTTAAGATGGTACATAAAAAAAAAAACACATGAAATCAGGGATAGCATTAGACTATATTACACGCCTAGTTTATTCATCAACCATTTCTTTTAATTCTGTTTAATCAAGTTTGATGAAAACTAGTAAATTAATTTTTTGACAGTTACCTCTAGTTTTTTAAGGCAAGAGCCTGGACGACGTTCAAATAGGCAGTAAAAAACATAAAATAAAAACCCACAATTCATCACGGCAACGTGATATCCCGCCACAAAGTGCTGTCCCATTCATATTTATACCATTTCAAGCCCTTGCAGCCTCTCACACTCAACCGTTTACCAGGTGATGGCAGTCAAGTCCCTGAAGGTTCAGGGCCCAAGGCCTTATAGGGGGGATGTTGGGGACATTGGGATTGGACCATAGAGTCGCTAGCACGGCTGTAGACTCTTAGTCTTGTAACTTCAGGTACCATAAGCAGCTATAGAATTGATTGGTCTCTCATATAGTCCTGAGAATAGGTATTTGATTTAGTTTCCAACTTTCGAGTCCTATTTGATTTCATGCCTTGTTAATTTTTACCCTTCTGTTCCGACAGAAGATTTAAGAAAAAGGAGCCAGTCCTATAAAGAAGGTAATTATGCTGTTATATTCAGAAGTGGCCATGTTCACTACACCCTGAGTGGCGTCTGTCATTTTAATTACCTTGACTCTGTGTGGTCTGATACAATAGTTTGTCATAGCTAACATCCACACATCTGTCCTCATATAAACTTACCTGAGTGATGATACAACTTTTCCAAGTGACTTTCTTTCAACAACCGGTTCCGAAGTTGTTTCTCAGCCCTTTGCACAGCTCCACTGCCTTACTTCTCTATAAAGCAAAATTGCTTTTTATCCTACTGTTTGTCTGTCTTTTGAAGAAACACGGTAGGGCGTATCACCACAAGGTGTCTCATTTGCTTTGCTACTGGCTGTGTGACTCCTTTGTGTATTCATTATAGTTTGAAATACAGAACTTCCATGTCCCCTGCTAGCATTTGGACTCAGACAAAATATTGCACAAATTGCGGTGTTTTAAAACAAGCCTCGCAGGGAGAAAGGGTTAGTTTTTCCTTCATGTCTCTCTGTATTTGTCTGTACATATATATGCATAATATATTTCTGCCAAATTTCCATCACTCTAGTGTTGAGGCAATATGAGTAGAACTGAAGCTGAACACTGTCAGCTCTTATCATCTGTGATGCCGGAATAAAACAACCCAAATATATTGTGATGTAAAAGTCGCTTTTAAAGCAACACATAAGCACTTTCTTGACTGCGTCCAAGCTGAACAAGTGGTAACATTAAAGGAATAGTTAGACATTACTTACTCACTTTCTTGCTTAGAGCTGGATGAGAAGACCAATACCACTCTCCGTATGTACGGTAAATATAAAGCTACAACCAATAGCTGGCTAACTTAGCGTAGCACAAAGATGGTGGAAACAGCAAGACCAAAGGTTAAAAAAACACTTATCAGCAACTCTAAATCTCATATTGTATCTTGTTTGTTTAATCCTTACACATAAAAGGGTAAAAACAGAAATTCGCCATTTTATGGGGGTTTATGTCCCAAACTATTTCTTGACCGGGACTAGAACACCGTAGCTCTTGTTGTTTGACCGTTTCCAGTCTTTTTGCTGAGCTAAGTTAGTCGGCTGCTGGCTTTACCTTCTTCATATGTAGCGTACAGCTCTGTGAAGAGGACCTGCTCCATTGTAGCAAACGTAAACATCTCCCAATTTGAGTCCTACTGATACCAAGTCTCATCCGATATATATACATATACCTAAATCCAATATTCGAAAACAATTCACCTAAATGTGGATTACATATCTATCGGACCACTTTAATTTTCATGAGCTTTTTGATCCAAATATACTGATGGTCCTGGTTCAAATTAGGAAGTAACACCAGAACAGATGTAACACTCTGTTGGAGTTGTTAGAAAATTTAATTTCCAGCTGAATGTTTTGTATACTGCTCTTTGCTAATTAAAAAGATAACATATCTGTTAGTGCGAGAATTTAGTGGATCTGTGTATTTTGCCTAAATAATTGGTCACATTCACACACTTTAATTTCCACTTGGATATGCAGCGAAATGCTGTTGCAGAACTGCAACTCCAGCAGGGTGAGGTGTCTGTCCTGTCCAATAAAGATGAATATTCTTCAAACACTTGATTGCTGTCACTATTTTGATGAGTAATCTTACAAATTAAAAGAACACGTGCAAGACATGAAGTGAAATCTAAAGTAGTATTTGCATGACTTGGAAAAAAAACAAACTGCAAGTAATCGTTTAAAGTGAACTTTTTTCTTGGTGGATTAAAAGGAAAAGTGTTGGTTACATCTGAAATAGTTGCATCAGTAGACTTGAATTTTTCAAAAGGAGTGATTAACCAAAGAAATACTGTCTAATTCTGCAAAGAAGCAAGGAAGGAAGATGAGTCATGCAGTCGATAGATAACAGGGTGCATACGCAAGCAGGAAGAAACCATGAATTGGAAGGGCACATTACTAGCACCCACTAGAACAGCTGTGAGGGAAGAAACCTAGTCACTGCTGACAGAGTCACATGTTTCAAATGATGTAATGATCGATACTAAGTTGTGAAGAATATCAGGGCAGCTGTGAATGGAACTCAGCAGGAGGGTTTTAAGCAGAGCGCTATCAATCATCCATAGAGAGCTGAAGTCACAGTCCAGTTTTATACTTGTAGCATATAGCACTTTTTCCCTTTACTTTTATCTCTAAAGGCAACTGGAAAACATTTCACAGCTGACTGAGACACTATTAAACGAAGTGACTCCAGAACCAATATATCACTGTGAGTAGGAACATAAGTTCTAGCAGGGAGACTCAACTTGCACACCAGTTCTCTGTCACCCTCGGACTGCAGCTAATTATTTAACACAGTTTAAACTCCTACTGCTGTTCACAGTATCTTGTCATTAAAGGACTTGCCCCCTCCATTTCCCCACTAACACTCCAAGGAGGCTGCATTGAAGTCTCTACTCAAAGATCCAGGCCTTTTCTTTTTCCGAGAAGTATATATCTGTGAAGCCACAGGCACACAGCAACCCCTAAATTCTTTGGGTATTGGGTACCACTTTGTCCAATAGAAAAATAAACTGTAGCACAATAGGATGCATCATGGGGGTTGCAGGTTTTCTGAAACAACAACAAATGGCCATATCGACATAGAATCTTGTCTCTCGCTGTTTACTTCCTGGTTCCTACCAACAGTCAACATTGGTTTCTTTTATTTATTGTCTTTCATTTAACCAGGTTAGTCCCATTGAGATCAAAGATCTCTTTTACAAGGGAGACCTGGCCAAGACAGCAGCAAGACAGTTATAATGAAAGTAACAGACAACACATAAATTAACATTAAAACTTGCTCATACAAAACACTTGCACACAGACAACCTGGACTGCAGCGATTTCACCAGAGCCTTAAACTCATTCAAGGTAACTAAGTTTTGAAGTTGAAGATCAGATTGTACATTATTCCAAGCAGTAGGTGCCGAAAACCTAAAAGCTTTCATTCCCAATTCAGTCCGTACTTTGGGAACAACAAATTGCAAAATGTCTATAGAACGAAGATTATGACCAGTTTCCAGTTTTCCTTTTTTAAAAGAGAAGACAAGTAAGAAGGAACTGGAAGTTTGTAATGAATCTCAGTGACCCGTGGTACACGCTATCCAGCATGCGAAGACAATGAGCAGAAGCATTCATATACAACACATCTCCATAGTCAGTAACAGTCAAAAAGGTAGATTCCACCAGTTTCTGTTCCACACGAAAAAAGAAAAGCAAGACTTGTTTCTGTAGTAAAATCCTAATAAAAGCTTCAGCTTTTTTACAACATACTGAATGTGCTCCTTTTAACCACGACCACAACAATTGTTCCCTAACATTAACCAAGTAGTTGTGTAACCGAAAGCGTAATCTGTCATAGTGGTGTCAGATCAACTCATTCTCACCCCCAACTCGTCAAGTACTGCCGCCTTAAGAACGTTAAAATCTCTAAAGCTTGTGTCAACCAAAAAAATTTCTGGCATCTAACCAAAAAAAAAAATTGACTTCAAGGTGAGGGAACCGGAGTGCTAAAATGCAAACTCATTTCCGTGTTTTAGGAATCAAGATGTACAGATATAACTGTCCCAGAAAGGGGTAAAGTCATTATGTCTTTGAGAATATTTATAGTAACTGAAGATATGTTGTAATATTGGTCTTGTGAACACACTACACACAGTGTGTGTGGGTAGTGAGAAATATAATACAATATATCATATAAAACATTTATTCTAATGATGCCTATTAAGTAGTCTCTGAGGTGGTTCTGCCCGTTTTGACTCGAGAGTGTCAGTGTTGCTGGAATTGGTAAGGGTTGCCGTGTTCCACTCAGGAGGTTTATCTAGAACGCCGAGATCAACAAACAAACTGCATTTGACTTATCTTTAGCCAAAGCTCTCCGATATGTCAGCACACACACTTCAAAGGGGGAATCATTCTTTTATTAGGTTAATCATAGTCTGAGTTTCTCTTTCAAAATGGTTAGATCAAAAGGCATAGCCGAGTTATTATCTGGGATTTCTGGAGGAAATGCACATTCAATCAAGTGTGGAGTGAGACGGGGATAAAAAAAAAGGAGAATAAAAATGTTTGATTGTTATTCAGCGCGTGATGAGATGATACAGACCCAATCAATATTCCACAGCCATGGCTTTTGTTTGAGAGAGAAGTCCATTCCACTCTTTGTCATGGAGTTCCCAAGAGTTGGCCTCGAGTAATATTAATACCATGAATTAGAATTGAAAGGATGGCAGCAGGTGCCACCGAGCCGTTACATTTCATATGAGTGGATGAACACTTAGTGACAGAAGTTGGCTATTGCTCCCTTGGTTGCAGCAATTATACTGCTCAACGGGCACACAATACACAATGAGGGGAAACTTCACCACATCTCTTTGTATGTGTCATCCTGATACATCCTTGCTGCAGAACAGTATTGTTACGCTCGGGAGGATTAACATGACATCCATATTAATGTAAGGCTTCCACATGCGGGACCAACTCCAGGGGCAAGATTTCAGATGAGTGATGTCTTGAAATGAAATGATCTAAAGATAACAGACAGTGCTCCCACTTACAATGCAAACTATGTGCAGGAGAGCAGTGCGATACCCAGCAGGGCATTCTCTTCTCTGGTCGTGTGTGAAAGAGGTGCAATGTACAGAACCACAAATATATCCATAACCACAACATGTAGTGAAATGTACTCAGGGGTATTACAGATAGATATAAGAATGTCAATTAAGAATGTTGAGTTTGACTTGTTATGTTTTGAGCATATTTGTTATGTTAAATGCAGTCCCTGTGAGGGTTTCTGGACAATATGTATCATTGTTTTGTGTTATTAATTGATTTCCAATAATACATATATACATATATTTACATAAAGCAAGCAGATTTGCCCACTCCCATGTTGATAAGAGTATTAAATACTTGACAAGTCTCCCTTTAAGTTACATTTTGAACAGATAAAAAAAAAGTGTGATTATGAACTATTTTAATCGATTGACAGCACTATATTATATTCATTATTTCATGCAATTTAATAAATGGTAAGCAAACAACAGTGAATAGTGTATGTTTCATTTGAACTGACTCCTTAAAGAGCAGCTTTTCATCAGCCCTTCTTTTGTTTCTTGTACCAGCTTCCTATTTAGAATTAAACTAGTCATTTCTTTGGCTCTGCCTTGTCTCTATCTGTCATTTCTGATAATGGTGCCTGTCACTTCAAGGCATTTTTCTAAAGTTACAATGCTGATATTATGTTGTTTTCTAAGTCTGGTGCACTACTCTATGTTTTTTGTTTTTTTCTATTTCTTTTGTTGTTATTTCTATGGATTTCTTTTTTTTTTTTTGTTATTTCCAGACCTGTATAAAATACAGAGAGTTTTACTCGTACATTTTATAAAGACATTTCTGATATGTAGGCCTTTGTATACATTCAACAGGAAAGTGTTGGAGATGAAAAAAAAATACAAATAAATGTGATGACTTTTTTCATTAGCATGTTCTGTTCCATATAGTCTTGTTATCAGTTCCCAACATGCTTTTCCATAATGTATGTCAGTCTACACATTTCCGTAGGTAACAGAGCTTCAGAGAAAATGTAGAGTATAGAGTTGCTTTAGTTGTCACAACAAGTCTCTGTAAAGGTTCAAGTTTAAAGGGTCGAGGTACATAGACTGATGAGTATCGACATGAGACACAAACACTTTTGTCATCAAAATTGGAGACAAATTGTTGACAGCTATTTCTCTCACACTAGCAACCTTCCACAAAATTACTTAGAAATCAGCAAGCCGATCAATAACGACATTCTCCTAAAATTAACTCCTTTACGTGAGCATTCTCCACTGACTGAGAAACTGGCAGAGGCAGGTGAAGTCTTAGAAAAAAAAATAGTTGCTGCATTTTCTTAAGTGCTTGTGAAGTTGAATACAAGAAAAGTGCCCCCCAGGGCACCCTTCCGCTGAAGCAAACATGATAAAGTGCCCTCTAGGGGGCCCTACCCATTGAGAAACCATGGTAAAGTGCCCTGTAGGGTGCACTTGTAGTGGAGAAAACGTGATGAAGTGCTCTCTAGGGTGCCCTTCCAGTGGAGAAAACGTGATGAAGTGCCCTCTAGAGTGCCCTTCCTGTGGAGAAAATGTGACGAGGTGCCCTAGGGTGTCCTTCCAGTGAAAAAAATGTATGTGGACAATGTTTGACATCTGGAAAACAAGTGCATCTAAATAAAACAAGCGCCACACGCCAACACTAGATTTGTAAGTTGTACACTTTTAAAACAAAAACTAAGAGCCCTGATGACTCAGTTACGACAATTGTAATCACATGACCTGAATGATGCCATGTAATCAGGAAGCAAAAAGAACTGTCACAATGTGTTTACGAAGTTAATAACAATAGAATATAGATAAATAGAATATAGGTATAGATACTAGGCAATGAAGCAACTGGTGCATTTAATACAAGGCTACTTTCCATATTAAAAGGACTGTACTACACCGGCAGTTAATGGTTATCTTCATTATCAGTTTAATATATTGTTTAATTTGTTTGTATTAATACATATTCATTTTATTATTGTTAATTAATAATAATTAAAGTGTCTAAACCTTTAACTGAATTAACGATTCATTATTTATCAGTTCCACTCTAGTTAATTTATGTGTAAATGAGTAATTTCAGTACTGAAATTAAATGAACAATCTGATCTGATATGTAAGGAAGGCTTCTAATCAAAAATTGATTGAATTGTGATTATAGATAAAAACGTAATGTATGAAATGGTGTCTAAGCCTCCATGTTCCAAAAAAAAAAGAGAATAGTGCTCACTTGGATGCCCCTAGATAAAACATGATGAAGTGCCCACTACGGTTGCCCAATAATGCAAGACAATGGTGGAAAATGCTTTCCTGATGCACACCTGTTGTTTTTTGCCTGTGAGCTGGTGCCCCCTTTATTTTTTTTTCTGCCTGAATCTGCCACTGCCCCACGACTTACTAAAAATCCAACAATGATAGATGTGTAACTTTATATTATGTGACACTACACTTGTCAGCGTTGGTACAACAAAATAATGATTCATAGTTGTCAAAAATCTCAAAAGTCAGTAATAGTAAATGAGAAACCAAAGGAGTGATTTCTTGACACAACCAACATTATGATCAGCACAATATTTACCTTGCAGTTCCTTTAGATCAGACCCAGGAAAAGGCCACCATCTGGCCCATGTGGGTGGCCACCATCTGGACACCTGTACAGCCTGGATCATCACTCTGCTGTCAGGTAAAGCCCTTGCATGGGCCAAGCTTGTTCGAGAGCAGCCAGCTCACCTGCGTGTTAATCACTCCTTGTTTACAGCCGAGGTGATGAAGGTCTCTGATCAGGACGATTTGGGCCAAGCGTCAAGGTGTTCGCGGTGTGGGCGATTACGGTATTGTGTTTAATACATTAGCGGGCAGAAGGTGGCTGGAATGAGAAATCGCTCCTCAGCGCCTTTCTACGTGGTTAAACTGACACAAATAAAATGGGTTTACCACTCAAGTTGACCAGGATTCATTCATTGCTTTGGCCTTCTTCATCGACATTTGTCTTCGATGGAAAGAAAGGGTTGCCACTCACTAAACACACCATTGCTGACAGCTCCCTCAGGACCCCTAAATAACATCCATTTCACAATCTTCTTGTAATGTGTCATTAAATATTGTCATGTCCATTAAAAGGCAAAGATTATCAGTGAATTATGAGACAATAGTGAGCCTAATCAGTTCAGTCTATACCTTGTTCTGCTTGCGGCCCCAGCTGAAACAACCAATGTCATTCCCCATTGGTGCGTGTCGATTCTGTTTTTGAGGAATGGGCCATCAACAATGTCTTGGTCCATCACACAGATTCACTCTCTGTCTTGAGACTCCTATAGAGGTCAAAGCCTTGGATCAAAGATGTGTATGGATCTGTACATGTTATGGAAATTGTCTTGGGTTACTCCTCCATTTACTATACCTCAATGATTTACCTGTCAGGATGATCATCCTTGGTCACCCATGGTTGGTGAAGCGCAGCCTTCATACAGACCAATGGACAGGTTCAGGTGTTGCCATGGTCACCATTTTTGCTCTGTTAGGTCAGCATCATCTTTCTCCTCTGCTCATAGGCGCTGAATTGGGTTAAAGATTGGAGTTTTGGAGTCACTTGACGTTGCATTTTCCACATATCTCTTCTTGGGGTACATGAATGGCATATACTATAATTGGCTGGCTCTAGCACTCACAGTCACCACAATTTTCTTATAATACAATCTAAAAGCTTTGCTTGGATGTAATTATTAGAAGACATTTTCCATACAAGCAAGTGAAATTAAATTCAGTTATTCTTTCATTCTGTCTCCATGATCTCATTTCTCAAGAGGTACTTTTGTGAATTAGGTTACCTGATTGTTAATACCGATGACAGTGAATTTCCAGGCAAGCAAATGTTAGGTATTGAGGATTCCCAATGTGCTGTAATGGTGTGTCTATTGGAAAGGTTGATCAGTGTGAGTCTGATATGTCCTGATCATTCAGGCTGCAGTACTTTTAAACACAGCTAAATTAAGCAAATGTAAACTTTGGATCAACTGTGCCAAAATAAATATAATTTCCCTTGCTGGATGAAATATGTTTAATGTGAAAATAGACCTAGACCCAATTCCAGTCACCTTCAGTCTGTTTTGTGACCTCCTCTCTCTACTGTAAGAGGGGCAGATTAATTAGAAATAGGCTTAAGCCTTGAGGAGACGAAGGCTCTGCTAGACAGATGCTGTTTGAACAGCAAACTGGTCTTGGGATATGAAAAGAAGATGAAAAAAAATTGGACTAATTGGAAATGAAGGACATATGGGTCGTAGAAGTGCGCCATGGGACTGGAATAAACTAAACTTTATCTTAGGTATGAGTATCACTAACTAAACTTTTTCACATTATCTGCTTCAATACGATCTTTTCATCATAAGCAAATTGGAAAGTGTATGTGTCATTATTTTCACAAGGTATAATTGAATTGATGGCATGAACTGAAGGTGCTTTACACACATATTCAACATTATTACACAATGGTACCTTTTTCCAAGCGTTCTGACCCTTTTAGCATGTTGCGCCATTGAGCACATAAACATATGGTTAACCTTGCTTTTCCTTTGTGTATGGAAGTCACGGTCATACTTCAAGCATTCATCAAATAGATACAATTATGAGCCACTTTATTTTTTTTCCTGTAATAATTTACTGGGAGTAACAGCAGGTGTACAGGGACATACAAATAGAGCACAAATGTAAATGAATGTCCCTCCATATTTTGATATTTTGATATTAGTTTAAACTACAAGGACACACAATAAATACTTCAGAAAAAAAGGTGATATTAAACTTCTTTTTCTTGATCTTGAGGGTCACCTATGTGGGTGGCCCAACCTGTCATCCACGTGCTCACTAGCTAGCTTCGGTTTCTATGGAAACTGCATTTGAATAAAGCCTTTACTATACAGTAGTATTTGTTCAGTGTTGCGGTACAGACTCAGAAGTGTGGTATGTGCACATTTACATGAAAAAAAATCACATGTATGATTTGTAAACAAAAAAAATAATTTTAATATGGTGAAAAGTTATATGTATATGAAACAGGTATATTTGAAATGAGGTCATATTATAAATTAATTAGCTAATTTTATATGTCTCAACATTGAGACCACAGTGGGACAAAGTTGTGTTTGGACCCATAAAATGCTTCATAGATTTTTATGAAATCACATTTAGTAATTTTTTTATGTCAAGATGGGTAATAACACTGTGTATATATTTATCAATCATTTAACATCAATCTAAAATTTCATTGCAGGCACTTAAAAATGCCCATAGTTGCAGGAACACCCATTAAGCAAATTATTTATCCGTAACAATTGCATATAAATACTAGGTATAATCCAGGTAAGCAGTGGTGGAAAGTAAGTACTATGTGCAATGTTGAGGTACTTGTACTTTACTTGAGTATTTCCAATTTATGCTATATATATACTGCATTACAGAAGGGCATTTTGTTCTTTTTACTCCACTATATTTATTTTACATTATTATGTCAAATAAAGGATACATTATTATTTACCAGTTAATTTGCATATTAAGATTTTACATTTAAAAAAAGCAAACACATGATCAGGTTATATAATTCAATGCATTTTGAAAAAAAAAAACTTTTAGCGTGTGACACCTTACAAAAAAAGTTGTGTCTACTTGTCACATCATGTGTCTGTGAGTTGTTAGCAGTTCTATCAAAGATTTATTGTTTGGCAGAACTTTGTTTTTCTTCTTTCCTTCCCCATTAATCATTTCACAGGGCAGACCCCTAGGTTGGGAACAGCTGGACTAAAACACCAAACTGTCAACCAGCCACAACAGTAAAATGCTGCTCATGCATCAATGCATCCGTATTAATAATCTTATAATGACGTACATCAGTTACAGGTGGGATTAAGTACTTACAACTACTTTTGATACTTTACAGTACATTTTGCTGATTATACTTTTGTACTTTTTCTTAAGTTGGATTTTGAATGTTTTTATTTTTAATCAAGTATTTTCCTATTGATGTGCTGGTACTTTTCTTAAGTAAAGGATCTGAATATTTACACCACTGCAGTTTTGCAAGATTGTTTTTTTTTGAGGAAGTGAAGCCTGAAAATAACATTATTTTTTTGATTTCAGATTGAGATGAGAGTCATTATTCAGGAGACACAAACAAGGGAAAAGACAACTGACAGACTCCAAAAAAAGGGGTGTGTAATGATAAATATGAATGTTTTCTGCACATAAAACAGGGCAGTGTTACGACTGGTATGGTGCCTTCAAATTGGGTTGTGTTTACCGTGTTCACGAGAAGAGTCCATATGAACGCCCCCCTCTTGTGGTTGTCACAATCTCGTAAGTGGAAAGTTTCTGAAAGCTCTGAGTTCACAAGTTATGACGTGTTTGTTGACGTTGTCAGAAATGGCAAAGGCCATGGAAGTTAATTTTTTGATGGATAGTAAGTTAATATATTGTAATTTTAGTCGTTTTTCTTCGTCATTTTATAAAATGTCTGAGGAAAATGTTGATATTCACAATGGCCTCATTTTTTTTCTATGTCATTATGCCTTTGTATTTCCTCCATTATGTTACCCTCTTGCTAAATTGTTAGCCTCTGTAGCTTCTAGACGCCGACAGTAACTTAGCAGCGGGGTTCTCACCACTTAACTGCTTGAAAGCCAGGCACATTGTGTACACAACTTCCCATGTTGTAAACACAAGCTCACAAGTTTCATTTGAACGCACCAATAAACCCACACAGAAAAAAAAGTCATGACTCAAATGCACGACTCAAAACAGGGCAGGTGCAATCAACAGCATTTTCTTGCCAAAAACAGGTTCGGTACACAGGTGAGAAGTCAAATAAAGGCAACCAGAGCTGGCAAGTGTAAGGCTAAAAAATGTGGTCAGGAAATAAAAAACAGGCAGAGTTCAGAAAAAAACAAGATAAATATCACTAGGAAATCATTGGACCGCTTGACTCGGGGGACAAAGACGAACTGGCACAGAGACAGGGAAACACACAGACTAAATACACTGGGGAGGTGAGTCTAATTGGGTGCAGGTGAAACCAATAGGGGCGGGGAAGGTAATCACACAGGCGGGAAACACATAAGGGCAGGAAGTGAAATTTCTGAAATAGTAGGAGAGGTGAGTAACACAAAAAAAAAAAACAGGAAATAATAACTGAATGTAATAAAAAACACATAACCTGGAACAGGACGAGGGATGACAGACAGAGCCTATGGCAGACATGCAGCACACAAAAATCAAACGTTTCTGTCAAAAGCATCTTCTGATGTGACATTTTAGCTAAATTGGGTGTCGTTTTTGAATTTTCTTTTTTGTCCGATGATAGATATAGGTATTGTATGACACTGCTTGTTTGTTTAACCCCTTGGCTACTAATAATGGTGAGGATAGCAAAGCTCCGGAGTGCCATGGTCACTCTCAACGGGCTCATTACAATGTCCACAGGGAACTATATTAGTGCCCTCATTCCTAATTAGAACAATAGCTAATCCCCAGGCACGAACGGCACTTTGGTAACACAGAGAGAGATACATTGCGTCATTAGCATCAGTTTTGTATTTCAAACGAGTCTCATTTACTGCACTCCTAAGGGACTGTGTCCATACTGTGTAAGACCGCGCTGACAAACAGTTTTTTGCTGTTCACTGGCTACACAGTTATGAGTACTGAGAGGCCATGCCAGCAGCATATCTGATTAGATGTGATTCGGCTTGGGCGCTTATCAAAGCCCGCTCTGTGCCACAGCCTCTGCGCTCCGGAAGGAATGACATCAGGACATTAGAGCGCTATGCCTGATTGCACAGCTGGATCTTGCTCTGACTGTTTGTTTTGCCTTTCGTAGAAAGGTATCCTGACGATGATAAGTCATACGCGGGTGGTCTGCCTCTGATAATCGTTCCGTCAGACAAACCGTGACCTCCCTTGCTTGTGTTTTATCCAGCAGTTTAATGAGTTCCAGCTATCTAGACGGCACAGAATGAAAGTGATTCCCAAAAAAAAGAGAGGAATGTGACGTAGGGTGAAATAGATACGAAAATGTGTATGATATTATCAGAACCAGAGTGTGTGTGGTTTTCTTTTCAACTTCACTCCACACACACTTGTACACGTGTACTGCACACACATACACACACTGCAATTTCTATCTCTAATTGCGATTGTGCTTAGGCTCATTTGGTGACTACAAATTAAGATGCAACAAAGTACAAACAGAACAACAGTGTTACTACTGTTAGTTTGATACGGGTCTAATTGCATGTAATCAAACTCATTAATTTGATAAGGAGATTGTTTTTAATCAAACAATTGGCAAATGATGTTTTACCTCAGTCAAGTGAGCACGTTATCCATTAGCTTGTTGCATTATTGTGTCAACAAGCCAAATTAACCCTCTGAGACCCGCATTATGACTTTTTTTATAATGTTCATCCAGGTGTTGGTTTCTTAATGTGGTAATTTGGAGGGATTTTTGATCATTTGCATCAATTGTAGAGTGGTCAAAAATGGCTAACCACATCAAAATATTAGTACCAACTCAAAAAATTGCTGCAACAACGTATGATACATCATAGAGCATGGGGATGGTCATCATATACTTCAATCATAATGTTCGAAGCCCTTATACACTTTTACAAGGTATTTTGAATAATTAATTAATCAATTAATTCATCATAAATTAATTGATTAATTGATTAATTAATTAATCAATTCATTCATGTAGTCTACTTCTATGTGACATATACTGTTGTCCTGTTATCTCCCACTAAAGACCTACTGTACCCCCCTACAAAAAGACAAAAATGGGTCTATTGTGGGTCTCAGAGTGTAAACTGGCTCCTGTTGATGACATCATGGAATCAAGTTAACCTTTTCATCTCATATTTTCAGCGGTCACTGCCCACTTTTACTCAGACATACTTTAAATTAGTTGGTCAGTGCATTTCTGACAAAATATACTGTGTCAATGTGCATACAAGCTGTGCGGTTGTGAAAGGCTCAGTCCGTGAGTATTGGTTTGCAGTTACAGTAAATTATTCAGGATATGATATGGAAAGTGAGCGGAAATTTAATGTTATTTACAGTACATTAAACTCATCTTTTTCACATGTCTTGGTGTTTTCTGTCGCATATACAAGACGGTTAAATTGCTGTGTTTTCATTTTAGATGAAATGCAACAAACAAGTCTTATGAACCATATCATCATGTGAGATGAGGATGAGAAAACAGTCTCTTACACCAATTCTATCCATTGACTGTATGCATGTGTTCTGTATTACAGCATCTGGACATGGTGGTGCAGCAGCCTTCTGGTTTGGCTCTAGCTAGTCAGCCAGAGCTAATAACAATATGTGAAGGTTTACAGTTTGTTTTAATGATCCAGTGAACAATCTCAACAGCTTCTTAATGGACTGGCACAGCATTTTGCTAGAGGTACCAATGGTTCCCAGAAGATTAATCATACCAATTTTGGTGATGCCCTGTCTTTTCCGCCAGTGCCATCATGAGATTGTAATTTTTTTGGTTCAGATTGATGAATGAAATTATGGCTTTTCCTGAAAAATTTATGTTTTGTTTATATCTGTGGAAGATATTTTAGGATTGGTTCCCACTTCTAACAAGGCTTGTGAGCCAATAATATAACGACTTTGGTATCAAGTTGTATTTCTGGGTTGTCAATTAGTGTGGAAAAAGCGAATGTTGCCTGACAACAACTTGTTGTGAAGTGAATGCAATGGAACGCGGTAGGAGGAATACAACATCTTAGTGGCTGAATGCTATCAATGTTACTAATAGTACATGTCATTTGTCCCAAACTTTGCTTTATTATTTTGCTTTATGACCTTCAAATCTTATAAAAATCCCATCTGCCTCAGTTAAACTTTTGCGCATAGTGATAATTAGCAAATGTTATGCTAACATGCTCAACTAAGATGCTAAATATGTTGAAGTACGGCCTCACTGAGTCTAGTATGGCTGTGGACTCTTTATTAATAGAAATCACAAATCGTCCAACTCCATCTCAGCATTACCACTAGAGAGTTGACATTATCCTTTTTATCTATTGCTGGCAGATACTTTACTTTAATTATTTATCTAGCATGAACAGAATACTGGCCAACTAGCTCAAAACAGGTGAAAGGTGTAATGTTAATATTTATATAGAGTTCCACATAATGAAGATTAAACCTCACAAAAGATAAGTGCTTAAAGCGGCATACAGTAAAGTATGCAATGAAATGTTGAACACAATCATTCTCATGTCAAAAAGTCAGACAAGAAGAAGCAGGTATAGCCACAGTTATCTTTAAATTTCTCATCAGTATGTCTACAGTACAACTTCAGCATGGGGAGTTATGATGTGTCTATGGGAAGGGAAAGTGGTTGGCGCTGTGTGATGTAGCCCCCTGTGTAAACTTGAAGTAAAAATTACCTCTGTGTGGTGTGCCTGCCTGTGGCAAAACATTGTTACACTAACAGCAAGGTCAGCTCAGGACAAACACATTAAAGAACAACCTTCCTTCAGGGCAATCAATATGCTGTATCATTTAGGTGAGAGGGCACGCTTAATTTTCAACCTCTCAGTGGTCATTAGTCGAGGAAAAAGGACAAGTGACCCTTCTCTCCAGGTAAATCGATGTCCCTACTTCCGCTTATCCACCCATCATCACCTCTTCAGGGAATGTTGCAGTTTAATTTGTCTCCACCTGCAGCTGCCCACCTGCTCTGCATCATACTTCCATCTAGTGAGCCTATCGGTTTATGTTTCTTGTGTCTTGGTAAGTAAACTGCCAGAAATTGACATAGGGATAACAGATTGTTCCAGTCACACTTAGGAGGACAAATATGCCATTTACATGACCCATATCAAATTCAGAATATGGTCATATTTGGAATAATAGTGGAATATTAGTGTTGTAAACAGTCTGAGGTCTTGAGTTAGAGTTCTTTTAGTTTATTTTTGGTCTCAACCAACTTCTCTTAAATAATAACTGTTAGATGTTTGACTTTCTTCAGCAGCTAGTCCCTTACTTTGGCTGCTATTTGGTACTTGGTGGGAGATGAGAGTTGCAGACGTTGGTGATGATTCTCACATAATGTTGGAAATAGAATTAGTTCTGAGTTGTGAGAATATTTCTGTACAGAATATTAAAGGCAGTACAACAATTCTCAGCTGACAACTAGATTCAGATAAAGGGAGATGCTCATTTACTGATATAACTGTGGTGCAAACTCTCAAAAAAGGATGAAAAACGTCTAATCCTGCATCAACATGGATTAGGGTTAACTCACTTCAGTTTGAACTTGAACTGTGCGATCAGCCATGAATGAAATGCAGCTCATCCTTCCTCATGCCAGTCTCCCTATTCTTTGCTATATGCTAATTTCATGCAGCTACCCATGCATGAAGAGTTACTCTTAATGAAGTACAGGGGAGCAATGCCAAAAATATCATGGAGCCCTATTCTAGAAGTCTTATTTTAGGATTCTTATTAGCCTCAAATGACGCCATGATTTGATATCACTGCAGGGCTGATGGTTTTGACTTTCTTTTCATTTCTTTTTTAGCTATCCCGGATACACGGAGCCAATTAAAATGCTACTGCACTGCTTCACGGCAAGTCCAAAATGTTACGAAATTATGCAAATTGTAACACTGATTGTGGGGATCTAAGAGCTTATTCACACAGCTCAATATTAGGCTAAATGTTTAGCCAGCTTGGTTTTATGAATGGCAATGTTGGCAGACTGTCGGTCCACCATTTTGGTCCAAATCCAAATATCTCTGCATCTATTTAATGGATTGCTATGAAACATTCATGGTACTCAGAGGATGAATCCTACTGACTTAACATTAGTTTGTGAAACGTCTCAAGATTCATTAAACGGATTGCCATGATATTTGATACACACATTCGAGTCCTCCATAGGTTTAATCACTTCGGTGATCCCCTGACCTTTTATCTAGCCGTCATCAGGTCAAATTTTAGTTTACGACTAAATACCTGCAAAAGCAGTGATATTCCCATCGTCCTCAGCTTTACTTTGTGCTAATTGGCAAATGTCAGCAAGCTAACTTGCTAAACTAAGATGGTGAATATGGTCAACATTATACCTGCTAAACATCAGCATGTTAGCAATTTCATTGGGCATGCTAGCATGCTGATATTAGTATTCACCCATTAGTAGTATTGCACTCACAGAGCTGACGGTATGGCTGTACACTTTTGTTTTTATAGAGTATTCTATTGTATGATAAAGTGTGAATGTATGCTATTGTAGTGAACAAAGTTCAAAGTTGGAAAAAATAGCCTTCTGGCTGTGGAAATGGCCTTTTTATATTTGTAACCATCTAATTATAGACAAAAGGAAGAAAGGAATCTTTCTGTTTGTTTGTATGTTCCGTGTGGCTGTGTCCTTCGCATATCTCAAGAACCGTTCTTCCGATCTATTTCACACTTTGCAGGTGTATCGCTGGACACCCAAGGACGTGCAGTGTCAAACAACATGTTCAATCAATGATAAACTTTTAATAAACAAGTTCTGTGCACCAGCGGGACTTCAGGGTATTGCGGACTGAGTCGAGCATGTCCTCCACAGTGGGTCTTAATAGGCCGCGGCTCAGTGACTGCAGTTCATTTTTTTTTTCTGCTGGTTAACGTTACATCAAAACTCTTCTTCAATGTCCTGGAGTCAACGAGCGATGAGCAGTTCTCAAGAATGCCGCAAGCAGCACTTCCGGGGGCCAAGCAATAGGCCCGCTCTGAACGGGCACATGTTCTGCACTGCACTAGTATTTTCTGAATGTTTCATTTTAGAGAACTTATCACTTCCAAAGAAAAGGGAATATTTCCCTTTTCTACATTTAAATCTGAATAAACACTTTTATTTCTCATGAAAGGAAGGCTTGGCAAGTAAATTATTAATCCTCAGAATATTTTCATAGTAATGACGTTGCACAACTTAATGTCACGCTCATGTCTTTTGAACTTTGTAACGTAGAAGCTAACTGACGCACAATAGCTCAATGAAGACACAAATTTAGCATGAGAGTAAAACTATCTCGGTATGCCCCATTGCTCATAACCCAACCTTGAAATCACTTCTTCTCACTCAGTGTGAAACACAGAACAACTGTGCGCTTACATCAGGCAGGACCATTATGCCCATTTTACTCTACACTTCAACTCTGTAAATAAGTTGCTTTAAGAGATAAAATGAGAGTTGGAAAAACTGTCCTTGAGTACGTCTTATGTTGTGTTGAAGTTTTCTTTGACAAAGAGCCATTGCACTTGAGATTTCTCCTTTTCAAGCAGATCTGTCAAGACAAAAGGAAAAAAAAAAAACCTTAGGTAATAGTGATAGTCCTTCACCTCTAAATAAAAGAAAGAATCATCACAATGTGAGAGGGGAAGATTGAAATCTCTCACCTAATTGAACGGTAGGAAATGGATTAAAGTTTACATCTATTCCAGGTTGACTGCGGGAGTGAAAGCAATTATAGGTGGAGCCATCCAATCAATTTTCTTTTCTAAAAAAGGTGACAAATTAAGGGCAAAGGGCTGTTTTCCAATATCAAGAATAATTCATTCAGGGTTGGTTTCACTTAGTGAAGTATAGTCTTTGCCATAAGTGTAGCCTTAGGAGGTCAAATTGTTGCTATGTAAAACCCAAAAAACATACATCCTGTTTGCTTTAGAATATAAATAGAATAGATGGTAATTAACTGAGGTAAACGTAAGTGCTAGGGCTCCATGCCTGGGTGTAATATCCTCCTGAAATAGATTTAGCTATTATCCTTGGAGGTGTAATTTTCATCGGAAAGCAACTACTGCATGTCTGCCGACCCTGGAGCCAGAATCCAATTAATTGGATTTTGCCCTCATTTGAAATTAACTGAGGGTCAAAAGCAAGACCTGATCACAAACCACCTCTTTTAGTACAGTATCATTGTAATGATGGTTAAAGTCCAACTCAAGTTAAATTGCATTTTTTGCCTGCTACAGCATACATGTATCTGCACTGTGTTCTTTGAGGAAAAAAAAAAAAACGGAAACCAAAAGGGAAACAAATATGTTTGATATTTGTTTGGGTTTCATGATGGCCCATAGCATTAATTTGAAATAGTGCTGTTCCAGTATCATATCATGTCACTATCCTGGACAATAACCCACATTAGCTTTCCTGCTAAAGTCTCTTTCTTATCTAACTTACTAACATGAACACACGTCTTGTCATGCACCTTAGCTTGTTGAACGAGCAACCAATCAAATAACATTCACCAAGATAAAGTGCACAGCTAACATCAGTTTGCAAGCATAGATAATGAGCCATCACCTTGATCCGGTTAAATTCTGAGCCAGGTCACACCAAATGGCAGCACACCAATTTGTTAAGTCTTTTTGCGTGCAATCATAATGGCGTGTCATTTCACGCCATGTAGTCTGTAGCCTACTGACTGCAATGTCAACACGTGCGTTAATATGCTACACTCAGAGCTAGTGTTGTAGAATAACAACACATTCTCATCTCAACTTGTCACATACAGCAGCTTTGTCATGCCCTTGGTGTCACTTTAGGATTAAGAAACAAAACCACTATAGTTAGGTTTAGAAAAACTACTACGTTGGTGAAGTGAAAATGAAACTCAACGTTGCGAACACGAGACACGAACAAACAACTGATTGTAACTTGAAAGTGACACAAACAGCGGTCTCCTGAATGAAAGCCTCCTGTGTTTGTTGGACCCATCCACCGCCCTGTGTGTCTTTTTTCCTCTTTAAACTATGTCACCACACCTCCTGTACACTTTCTCTGAGCTATTACTGTTGTCACGGATGGGTTTACATTATAGGTAATGGAACGTCAGGTGCGTTTCATACCAGCGCTAAAGGGTGCCTTGTGTGTCAGTAACATACACCGGCGGCCGTGACAAAGCCTCGGCATTAGACACCCTGGGAATGAGAATGAGCTTGAGAATAATGTGTGACGCTCAGATTAAGTGAGGAATAGCAAGTGAGATGGTATAACAAGTGAAAAAGACTGCTTATGGTGGATTGGTCCAACAAACACAAGACTTTCAACTGGGAGACCGGTTGTTTGGGTTCCAAAGTGTTGAGTTATTTTGGAGTTACGTTAGTGATGCTTGTGACATTGTTTACATACAGTATGTATTTAACTTAGTTTAAATACTTATTTTAACAACTATGACGTTTTTCCTAACCTAGTGGTTTTATTGTCTAAACCTAACTGCGGTAGTTACCATAGTTTTATTGCCTATACATATCCGCGAGCGTTTCACGGTGACAACGTAACATTAAATGACACTCGAAAAGCTGTTTCACAATGTGCCATTATCATGACACACAAAATGTCCATAAAATTACATGCTATTTATATGCCATCCCATGAGATCAGATTGATGCTGGTGTGCTCCTTACTCTTACCACTAACAATACACTGTCTGTTTGTCCATGAATTGTAGGCTACGGCCAAGTTTGTTAACTTTGTCTCTCGTTCTCTACACCAGCACTCTGGCATCCTGCAGAATGCTTATAATCAGGGTGGATTTCTGATGTTTCTCCAAAGACCTTTTTCCTTCCTTTTAACATTTTAACAATACACTTTACAAAAACATGAAGACATGATTTTTGTCTACAAAAAGGGATGACCAAATGTGATCTCGATTGGACTTAAAGGCAATTTTTTTGTAAGGTTGTCTTTGGACTAAAGGAATGAGGGGGGCAGTAATAGCAGGACATCATCCTTTAAGTTTTTTGTGTCTTATGTTTTTGTGTCTGATTTCAGATTTCTGCTGGCAAATATATTATTAGTGTAAAAAAATTGTACTGTAGGTGTATCCATCCATTGCCCAACATGTATTTCTGAACTTTTAGAAATGTTGGTAAATCAAACAAGAAGAATCCATGCTGTCATAATACAGCGCACCCAATTATGAATAATGTTCCTAAATCTATGTTTTACTTCAATAATAAGTCATGCCATTAGAGATGAGAAAGAAAACTGACACTGCACCCGTTGTGAACTCTGGCAGCGAATATCATATGCAAGGGCCAAAAGTTATAATTTTATCAAAAGCCTTTGGTGTAAAACCCACTTTGATTTCTATTTGACTGATTATAGTTGTATGATTCTTAAGAGATTGGACCATATCACTTTGAAGTCAGAGTAATGTTAAGACCCTATGAAGTGGTTAAGACTTCCCCTGCTTTCCGTGGAGCACCCTTGGTGCCCATTACAGCAAATTATCCTGTTAGATTTCTCACTACCATGAGGGTATTCTTAAATATCCCAGTTGAAACCTTATGTCCAATATCTTGAAGTACACTCCATTTGTGTTGCTAGATCCTCTTTGCGTGGTTTCCCCTGTGAATTTGTTTACTCTGCCTAAAAAAATATTTCATCCTAGATGTGCATAATATTTATACCATGGATGTGCATAATGTATGTCATGTTTCAAACTTGGAAATTAACTGCATTTAAAAATAAGTATAAGCAGATGCAGTCGCAGTTTGTTATATTATGTGTGCAAGACATTAATAGCAACTCCTCCACCAGGTTTATCTGTGCCGTCTGGAAGAGAGTTTGGAATTTTCTGTTAAAACTAATGGAGGGATAAGAGGGGGTCAGGTGTTGTTCAGTAATTGCCAATGTGCTTTAGAATCTGCCAGACGGAACTTAATTGCATCAATTTTCAGGGCAGGTCTTAAGTGTTTAAATGACACAACTTAGATATCTCCCAGATATACTAATTCTGCTCAATTGACAAGTTAGATGGATATTTTTTTCTTTCCGTGACAGGCTAATCTTGACGGTTACCATTTGGCTGCAGATGCTCGTGAGATAAATTAGCAGGATTGCTGGAGAAATCAGAAAACATTGACATGAGTACAAACGGTGTTGTTTGTTAAAGAAACAGATTTAATTTGGCCATGTTAAACACAAACACGCTTCACATTATTCCAGAAATAGAGATAAAAATCACTTTGTATTGTTTTAGATATGTCTCTATATTTGGACTGATGCACCAGCTCAGTTGTATTTTACCAAACAAGTGTTTTTTTTCCGATTGTACATCTGTTGGGTACACACAACACGAGAATCAAGCCAATTTTGGGCCGGTTTGGCTTGAATTTGCCATGTTATGATTTGAGCATATTTCTCTATGTTAAATGCAGTACCTGTGAGTGTTTCTCAATATTATTTGTCATTGTTTTGTGTTGTTAATTGATTTCCAATAATAAATATATACATACAATTGTAGCCCTTTCTCAGCTCAAGCTAATAAATGACTGAGGCTAAGTTTAACACAACATTCGTGACGGAGACGTTGTCAAGGTCAACGTGGAAATACGCATACAGATAAAATTGACACATCCTTTGTGTGTTCCATGACACTGTTGTCCTTTTATGCATCTTTGTATTGATATCCTGTGTGCCGTAATAATGTCATATTGTCTGCAGTGACTTGCATTCTTCTAGGCTCTTTTACCAAGGCTACTTCTGTTTGCACCGTGTTTGCTTTGTATGCTAATTGTCATTCCAACCAGCGAGCCTCTCCCTGACTACCACCGATTCCCTGCAGACAATTGAACTGTTAATGAGATCTGATGGACAGATGGACCGTCACCGCGAGGGCAGCTACCGTGTCCTCTCTGACTCGGCGGGGGTGGGTGTGGAGGTGTGCCAGACACATTTCTTCCAAGATATACTTGAATTCCCATACTTTCTATCAGATTATCCTCATGGTGGAACGGGCAGGGAGGGTTTTTTTTTTTTTTTTTTTTGCCAAGAAGGGGCAACAATGTGCATGGGAGGACACATCAGCATACACAAACACTTTTAGCATTCATTTGGAATTGTGGCCACCTGACAATTACAATATAACTGTTTTGGTCTGGTTTGGTTCGGGATTTTTTGTTGTAGCATTTCTGTGTTTTGATTTGTAAAAGTCCACTTTCAACAAGTACTACATAAGTTTGACTTTAAAGGTATAATATGCAACATTTTCCTAAACATTTTGCATTCACATACTCAATTCTTATTTTCAGTATGGAAAATAATAAAAAAAAAAAAACATGGTGAAACACACACACATTTGCGCAAAGGCAGTGAAATTAAGCTGTTTTACCAGACTGTGTCCTCACCATGGCGGCAAACTCTAGAGACACATAGCACAGACAGCATGTATCATGGCAGCACGCTCTGCCAGTCCCACTTGTTCACAAGGCTGTCTTGGGATTTAAACAGTCCGAGTCCATCCTTAATGAGAGCTGTAATCATCCCATGCACTGGACCAGACAATCCAGCTAACGAAGACGACTGTTAAAGATGAAGAAACCAAACACACTTCTCATCCAATCCGCCGGGGTTTCGCGTTGCAGTCTTAATCACAGGACTTGACAACATGTCCCATGCTTGCCATTCCCAGGCTTTGAACTTGATCTAATTTTGCATTTCTGGTAGAGTTTACTTGGACCAATTATTTTGTTCCATCATAATCCAGCCTATAGAATCCAATAAATGTTTATTACGCTGACTGGCAATGCCCATGGCAGTTCTCTTGAATGCAGCACAGAAAGAGTAAAAAAACACCACTAATAAAAAAGCTGTTCTCCTCCAACTGTACATTCTTACGTATTGCTTTCTATGTCCTCTTGACAATGTTTGCCGCCATCATGTACTGTAATTGATAGATCCTGATATTTAACAGCTAAAGGGCCTGGATATGTCCAGAATCTGTGATTATCTTGTCAACCAACTATCAGTGGTAAAAGGAATGAAAACTCTCTCTCTTAAAGTAACCCATATGAGTGTTCCAAGAAAAAGACACACACACACACAGAAACAAAATCTCATTCTCTGATTTGCCACCACCATTCCTAGTTCTGGCTAGTGCTCTGATAAAATTTGTGATTCTGAGTTTTAATTGTTCAAGCGTAAATGAACAATTCTCTGGTTCCAGCTCATCAAATGTGTTTGGTTTTGTTTATTGGACACAATTAAAAATATAAACTCTTAAAGTAAAAAGCTGATTTCTCATAAAAGTTTGAAACCTGCATAAATACTTAGTTTTTAGCTGCTTCTTCCTTGTCTTTACTGTTGCATTGCTGCATTGCTATGCTTGTTACCACCTGTAGATCTGTGAACCATTGGCAGGAATGTGGATTGTGCCACGCATGTGGTCATGCACAAGACCTACTCATAAAAGCATTTCTCCACAGCACTACTAGAGGTCGAAAACTCCACAGGGTACCTTTAATGCTTAAAATTAATCAATGCTGATTGATGGTTGGAGACTGAAAGCGGTCTCGGTCTCCCTTGTTGAAGACACATGCTATGTGGTGCTAATACATTATGCTTCTTCGACCATTGGTGAGAGAGTACAGTTTATATTCACACAATTACAATAGGTAACTTGTGTTACATATGCCGTCTTGTGGTGTTTCCTTGTCCCCTGTCTGAATGTCTTCTCTCTCCCCAAAGCCTCTAGTACATAAATAGTCCAATGGTGACCCAGAATAGTCGACTATTCGTCAATTCGAGCTAAGGAGCCTGATTTGACTGCCAATCTCACAGTCAAATCGTCGAATCACTGGATGTTTTGAATTCATGAACAATTCTCTGTCTGGAATTAGGGCTGGAAGTTTTATTTGCAACCACGAAAAGCAAGTAGGCAGTCTGTCTACCAATCTCCTACGCTCTGTTTCAACACTACGGACAGCGCCGCTCCTCCACACTCGCCCCCTACACACAACAAACAGCGCTTGTGTCAAACAGTGCCAGGTCTGGAGAAAATTAATGGAACATGTCCTATCTTACAATAAAAAGATCAATTGTGTAATTGGGTGTTTCAGCACTTTTGTCTGGTGTGGAAAAAAAAATGGAAGCCAATGTCGCAAATAAGAATATGGATCAATAAGCAAAAAAGATTTGACCATCACTCGACAATAGGCAAAACTTGACCAATCAGATTTGACTATGTACATTCTTCTTTGGGGACACACCTTTGGGTGAGTTTAGCTTGTGGATGCTGCTGATAGTTGAAGTCTGAGTCCGACCTTTTTTAATCTTTTTCTTTTCTGTCCAGGGCTTAAAAACTGACTTTTGTTTGAGTTTAAAGATTTAATTTCACATTTTGACTTTAAAAAATATGTTTGGGTAAGGACAGCTACGTTAGACTATAGGTATTGCTAGATCAAACTTGCATGCTTAAGAGTGGCAAACACAATATCCTCTATATCTAGTCTAACACTGAATTAAACAAAACACAAACCCACCTTGATCATATTTAGTTTTTATTTCATAATGCTCTCTCTATATTCAGAGGTACTTCCAAATGAACACAGCAATGTTTTTTTGTTCTGCCAAAACAAGCTTTCGAAGAAAGTGTGACTCATTTCTACAGTTATCATTACCCTTTGTGGGTGAAACAACAGCACAACAACAAATAACAGCTTTCATGTGTGCCCCCTTTGTGCGATTTTTGCAGGCCCACCATGAAACTGATTGCACCACAGGCCCCTCATACTGCGCTATTCTCTAATCTGCTCCGACCTGAAATAGAAAAACACAACAGCGGAAACGACTGATAGTCGCAGGGACGCAGAAGGGACGACTGGAGGTGATGCCTCCTCGCCGTCAGACGAAAACAAACCGCTAAAGCGGTGGCCTTGGCCGTCTCAGCGTAAAGCTTTTCTTTAATGAGAATGGAAATGTTGCCCTCACAATAGCAACAGATTAAAATGGGGTTATAAATAACAGGACCTTATCTTTCATTCTCTCTTTTATGACAGAGTAATCTTTTTTTCTGTTACACCAGCTGCAGGTTGGTTCCCCCCCCTTGCGGTCTTCATCTTTCTCTGTCTGGATCAGCTTCTTGTTTAATTAGCTGGAAAAGTCAGCGTGAGGCGCGCAGCTCATGAAATACGGCTCTCTTGCTTCCGAGGAAGGTGGCTTGTTTGAATGGTTTCATTTATCCAGATAGCCAGGAGCTCTCTATAAAAGTGACTCCTATAGAGAAGTATGACATATACTATAGTGTGCTCATGCTCTTCAGTTGGAAGTGACAGATGCCTGGGAGTACCCATATATACAATACAGATTTGCACCACTGCAGCACATCCATTTTCTAAAGTATTCTGGATGACAATGGACTGCCAGAAGTTTCATATTAATCACACTCAAAATCATACATTTCATACACATTTCATTATACAAACAGCCCAGACGCACAGCAGTTTGTGGAATAGTGACATAATTGATTAATGTACATAGACACAAATTTAAAAAAATGTTGTGATGGTCATCCCAAATTAAATTTGTACGTAATCCAAGTAATTGTGAACCAGGAAATATAAAGAGCGGCAAATGCCATGTAGTCAATAAACACGGGACTTTCCCGTGTGAAACCAGAAGTCAAAGTTGATTTATTTGTCATGTTACTTCCGTACTTTCAACATTTCCGGTGTTATTTTAAAACCACAACCTTTCTCTAAAGCTAATTTAGTAGTTTGTTGCCTAATCCTAACCAAGTCAATCTCTTCCCAAACTTAACTAAGTTGTTGTTGAACATTCGTAGGAAAATGCACAAGAAAAAGTGCTGAGCGTCAGGAAAGAAAAGGGAAATTTGTGATTCAATTTTGTCTTTTATTATTATTATTTGTTGACTATTTCACATAATTTTCATGACTATTATACAAACTGCCGCGAGACTGTGTTGGTACAAAGCAACACAGTCTCTGCGTGTATGCTGTAAAGCTTTGAATCTAATGGTGTAATGTCCTTTGGGATCATATTCTCTGCTGCTCTCCAATAGCTTGTCAGACAAATTATTCAAGCTCCAAGGATAGTTACTTTATCTAAATTAATTACTGTTGTCAGCAGTTGGGGCTACAGTAAATAATGTGTCTGGTCGAGAGGAAGCAACAGATTTTCGGTGTGTGTGCACGAGGCGGCCTCCCATCGTTATCTGCCCGAGTGGCTCCCAAAATGTAATAAGTGTATGAGGAGTTTGGGGTTGCTATCTGCCTCTTGCTTTGTGCTGGTTGTCGGGGCTTTTCTCCATTGTGAAGCTTTCTTCTGGCAGCTCAGCTCACTGGACCTTGACAGCATTTCATTAGACGGGGAGGTCCTCAGGGTTCTCAAGGAGAAGAAGCCTTTCTTCTTCCTGCAGGCGCACTCCGCTGCTGCTGCTCTGTTCTGGCTTGCAAAGACATGTGCTACAATAACTGTTAATGAGATTAGAAAATATGGCCACCCCTCTCTGTGCACATGGACCTTGTGCTCAGCAGTGAGTCAAGACCGTAGAAGTCATTTTTCACCACATTTCTTTGAAATCACGAATGTCAGGTGCCAGTATAAATGAGAAGCAAATTTATCTCTTTTGTTCGACTAGTTTTAACCCTCAGTTTCTGTGCTTTTGGCCTTTTTTTGGAGGCTTTTTGTTAGGCTTTGCTTTTTATTGGAGAATCACTGGAAACTAGTGTGAGGTCAGGCAGTAAAGGTCAAGTTCAGCAGAAAAGTTTTTCTATTTTGGCTGTCCAAACAAGTTATTGGTTCCCTACAGAGCCACTCGCTATCCGAAAAGTTTAGCATATAATTATAGAAGGACTCACTGTATTGATTGGATAAACAAAACCTGTTTACATTGCTCAGTATTTTTTCCAATTTTGTCAGTTGTTTTTTTTCCTCCCAACTGTAATTCTGTTCAACATAACCAACAGTTGTCTGGCTTTTCCAGGCCCATATCCAGAATATTGTTAAATAGGCTCTATTCATTCATTCATTCGTTGTTTATGCAAGTCAATGTGCAAAATACAGCATTTTGACCCTGCGGACCAGTCTGCTAATCCTGGCATTGGACTATACAGGGCCACAAAGATCCAGTGGTGCACTCCAAAAAATATCCATATTAATGAGGAGAGGTGCAAACTGCAGCGTAGGTGAAACACGAGGGCACATTAGCATTGGGATGCCGAAAGCGAACAAAAACCTTTCAAGTTCAACACAAAATGTAAATTAAAACATCATAACCGCATTTGAAATTCATTTTTTTTCTCAACTTGAAATGAAGGACATGAGCTACCATGCTGACTTCATGGCACAGGGGCAGATTACGAGGACTGTATACATTCAATTGTCAAGCGAATTTGCATAAAAATGCATAAAAATAACATGGAAACATGGCTATTGCCTCATCCGGATTCTTCTGAGTAGTCACTGCATCTCTCTGCTGACATTACTGACTCATGTTGTCAGATGAGGTTTGAGATTTGGCCTGTGAAATCCCGATTTTACTGTTATCAGGCCATTAAATGGGCTTTACAGGTTGCTATAAGAGGTATAGATGTGGGTCAATAGGTTCCCACTATACCTACTGCATTGTAAAAGTGAAAGCGGAACTTAAACAATACATGTTCTAGCGCGTTGTAAAACTGAATGAAGCGTTACATTTTGAATATAAACAAAAAGGCTTCTTTAGGTTTATGCAACAAAACTCCAACTTCTTTAGGTTAAGGCAAAAAAAACACTTTTCACGTTTCTGAAATTAAACTTAAGGCTTTTGAACATAAATACAACTACACATTGTTGGTTTCACATGGGATGCAAACCCCAGTTAGTGAAAACCCTTTATTTTGTGTCCCATCCATCACTCCCAACCTCCTCCACATATGGAGCTTCAGTCTATACTACAGCGCCTGACTTCCACTTCGGCTCCTGTCATAATCACTATTGTCGTCTTTCATACCATCTTTTGGTGATCTACCATGTGAATAGATGATAAAACCTACTATTAAGCATAGTAGGCCCCTATTGATCCATATATATTGTGCTTATATCGAGTGATAACGCCTATTTAATCGCCTGACAACAGTCTAATTGGCTGGTGAAATGGGATGAGGGCCTAGAAACACAACAACAAAAAAAAGATGATTTTGAAACAATGTGCTGTGTTGCTTTAACCATACTGGATTTAATGAAATACATTTGTTAAATGATCTCATACGAGGATTTCTTCAATGGCAGCGAATGAAAACTGCCCAAAAAAGCAATAAAACGAGTCTACACAAAGCTTGCTGCTGCATGAGGTATTATATGTAAAGGTTAAGTGTTACATGTAATGAATTGAGTGCATGACTCAGAGGAAGTCAGATTAAATAAGATTGTATGAAATCAAAGTGTAGCCCGCATCAGTAATCCAACGAAGCAAAGGTTGCAAGGCACGCAGATAACATGAAGGCTGGACACTAAAGGCCTGGTGACACCAGCATTAATATGCATCTTTTGAACAAACAGTGTAAACATATTGTCTTGTTACAAGTTTGCTAACTGACAGCTACTGTATTGTTTTTATCATAATAATAACTCTTAGTTTAATTAAATGATGCACAATCCGAGTATCCCAACATATCAACATACAGTATCCCATCAATTCAACTCAAATTATCCCATCATATCAACATAAAATATCCCATCATATCAACATAAAATATCCCATCATATCAACATAAAGTATCCCATCATATCAACATACAGTAGCCCATCATATCAACAAAATATATCCTATCATATCAACATGAAAAGGTCCTATACAACGGTTCCCATGTTATCTTACAAAAGGTTATTCCTCATTTTGTTCACGTTGTCCTACAAATGTTCAGCAACACATGTCAATTTCCGCACTTTAAATGCATACAGTCTTTTCAAAATCAACGTCCATTTCCACAGGAAACAGCTTATTTAGGTTTAGGGAAATATTTTGGAGTGGATTGAAATAACTACAGAAGTGACGTTAACTAAGTACAGAAGGTACGTGACAAACAAATCAACGTTGACTTTTGGTGCTTCACACGGGACATGAACAGCGGTTTCCTGGGCAGTCCCACCCATCCACCCCAACCTTCTTCCTATACGTGTGTCATTTGATGTTTTTTTTATACTTTCTGGCTCACAGTTGCATGGATTACGCATTAATTTTGTGGGATGTATAGAAATTATAGTGCATTACTTTTCGTAGGTATAGCTGCAAGCGGTGTATGAGAACAGCTTTGTGTATTCTCACACA